>APFE030665517.1:0-19370 GCA_000404065.3 Pinus taeda
CCCTCCCCCGCACACCAAACCATACCACACGCTCCGCGCGCATTTTCATTTGGATTTTATTAATGTTTGATTAATAAATAACCATACTCCCGCGCCAAAACACATTAACCTCTAAACCTAAAGTCCAAAACCCAGCCAAGGCCACGAAAAGTTAATGTTTATAGTGCGCGCAATTTTATTAAAACCCATTCATCTCACCCTCCCGTCCACTGTCGGATCACTTCCCACAAATCCGACGGCCTTCGTTGATATCAGGCGCCCCTTCATAGCGGCAAGATAGTACCTGATGGTCGACGGTTTCACCGTCATACACTAGGACAACTGTCGGCTGACTATTGCATCAGGCCGCCCGTGACACATACCGCTCCCGTACCAAAAGTGGTCTGACGCAAACCACTTACCACCCTCCCTTGTTTCTTACGTCACCGCATGATGATGCTACCACTTCACCTGCCACTGTGCTGTACCCTGCTGCGTCACCCTGCCATATCACCCTGCCACGTCACCCTGCCACATCACCCTACTGACATCATCATCCGTACTGGGTCCCACTACTGATGTCATGCTGACATCACCTGCCATACTGCTGATGTCACCTGCCGTACTGCTGACGTCATCCGCCAAAAGGAAAGCGCGCAAGTGCGAAATCGATGCTTCGAAGGCCCGAAATCAAATTTTGAGGCAATTTTTAATGTTCGATTAACGCTAATTGCGCATTGCCACGGGAAATAGGCCAAAATGGAGAATCTTAATTTTCAGCAGTTATTTTTGCCTCGTAAGGGCAAAAAAGTGGTGATTTAACAATTTTTAGCATATCAAAGAAAAGAAGAAACCCAGATTCGATTAAAGAGTATCAGTGAAGCGGGAAAGAGTATCAGATCAATTATAAGAAAGTAGTGAAGCCATTTAAGGCTCTCAGACCACAGTTAATGCACAATAAAGCCACTCAAGAGCAGTGGAACAGAGACCAATGCACAGTTATGATGAATGGCCAGCGCATAACAACAAAAGACAGATAGCCTCATTTTTGAAACAGCTGCCCCCAGTGCAGCATTAAATAGATATTTTTCATTACTTATAAGACAAGTTAGGTTAACTGCATTTATTTCCTAAAGATCTTCTAGCAGATCTTTTTTGTAGATATTTTTCCTATAAATACAGCCTTGAACAATGTAATAAGGGTTGGTGGGTTGTTAGGTTGATCTGTCATTTTGAGAGCTGCACTGTAAATATTAAGAACTTCTATAATCAAAGATTGCTACAATGCTTGCATCTAAACTGGCTGGTTGTGCTTTTAATGGCTGAAGAAATTGGTATGGAATTCTCATGCTTGCTCGCGGTTCAATAAGTTTTTCCTCCCTTCGCTTATCAGTTTATACATAGCTGTATCAAATATATATCATAATCTAAGTTGCAGGAAGAAAGAATAGACCAGAATTGGTTTTCATGCCCTCTATGCTCAATTCGTGTAGTTTTTCCATGTTTTTCTCTGAAATTAGTGATGAATATGCATTCTTAATTGCACATGTTTAAGCCATTCCCTTCATTATATGAATGATGTATGGGAATTCTTCATTGCCTCATACAACTTTCATCCACTTTCCCTCTTTTGCTAGATGAGAGATCCTTAATTTCCTCTCATTCCCTGACCTCCATTTCATCATGTTCCAACATAAATCATTGTGCCATGTGTAGCTATCCTGCTCCACATTCCCTTCTTCTACCAAAGAAAACACACCCTTTAGTTCACCGTCATGACTCCATGCCCAATGGTTTGAACTTCTTACACTTTGCGTGCCAACTCTTTTTGATTAAGATCAACCATCCCACTAAACCAAATCAAAACCCATGTGCATCATATCTAGCCTAAAATCATCCCTTAAAAAAAGCTTCCTAAAGAGAGAGCCCTCTCTGATTGCTAGTAGGCTAGGACCGGCAGTCCAAAGATTGGTTTGTGGTTACCTCGGCCGTATTCCCTTAGGAGTCAAAGGGAACAACCTGAGTGACAACACCTCTCAAATACATGAGAATCCACTTCACTGCCATCTAATGTTATTTTCCTAAATTGTTCATATACCTTCTTACAAATCCCACTACAAATGAAATATTAGGCCTTCTACAAACCATTGAATAGATTAAGATTCCAACAGTTGATGCATATGGAACCAGAGATGTTGGAAGAATTTTCAATTCATGTCCATAGATGTGATCAGAACTGTGGGTAGTTTCACTATTCTCTAGAACCTGGATAACGTAGTGCTCACAGATTGGGTTCGATCCCGATTTTCTTTGTTAGAGGCATGTAGACTGGTGGAAACAAACAACTGGATGGAACCCACCACAGAATATGTCCATCCTAACCATCTAGAGGAAGGCATTTTTCTCTCCCAGTTACGAGGATTAGGAAATTCTTGGGAAAAAGAGGACTGGATCATAGGAGGTGATTTCAATTTGATCCACAACTTGGATGAAAAATAGGTAAGTATTAGGAGGTTTGATCCATCTTCCTAGGAATTTAGCAATGTTATTGAAGAACTAGACTTGGTGGACATTCTCCCAAAGCACGGTCTCCATATATGGAACAATAGAAGAGGAGAGTAAGATTAGGTCGCTAGTTTTTTGGATTACTTCCTCCTATCTGAGCACTTCATCATTCAAGGCCCTCAATTATAAACAAAAAATATCCCTTCTCTCGACTTAGATCACTAGCATGTCAGTCTCGATATCACCTCTATGATTTCTCCAAGGTGGAAGCCCTTCTACTTTGAAAACTTCTAGCTAAGACATCCTAGCTTCATGGAGAAACTAGAAACTTGGTGGACCTCTACATTTAATCCACTGGGTAACAAGATGCAATCCTTGCAAAAGAAACACCAGGTGCTGAAGCTCAAAATAAAAATATGGAACTGGGAAGAATTTGGGAATATTTTGGAGGAGAAGAACAAACTAGAAGCTCACCTAGAAGATGTAGAAAGGATAATCATTTGGGGGATGGACGACCCCCTGAATAAGCTGAAGCAGAGGGGCTCCTCATTCAAGACCTGGAGGAAAGAAAAACACAAGAATAGATCATTTGGCATTAGAAATAAAGTGTACAAACTCTCTATGAGGGAGAGCATAATACTACTTCCATAGGTCCATGATTAATCACCACCAGCAAAATCACATCACCCATTTGTAAGGGTCCATGGGCAGGCACTATGAATGATAGGAAGACATCGAAAGGGAACTGATAGCCTATTTTTAAGAAATATTGTAGGATGAATGGTATGACAGGTCTGAACCAATTCATATAGTAATGAACCATATCCCTTCCCCGGTTACTCCCTCCCAAAATGAAGGCCTTCTCAACCCCATCACATTTTCTGAAGTGGCAGAAGTTGTCAAAGCCTTGCCGCTCAATAAATCCCCTAGCCTGGATGGATTCACCATTGAATTTTATGAGGGTTGGCCGTTTCTAGGGCATCAGATATGGGACTTGGTGGAGGAATCACGTCGCTTTCAGGGCATCTGGTATGGCCTAAATGCTACCCTCCTCATCCTCATCCCAAAAGCCCAAGATACCCTAGCCCCTAGTGACTCCCAACCCATCGTCTTCTAAAATTTCATTTATAAGATCCTCTCCAAGATCTTGGTCAGACATATGAAGCCCATCCTCCACGACTTAATCATTCATAAACAATCAGGTTTTGTAGAAGGCCACCAAATCCTAGATGGAATTGTCTTCGCACATGAGACCATCCATTCTATGTCATACCACAAAACAAAGGCATGCTTCTTAAACTAGATCTGTCAAAATCCTATGACCGACTGAATTGGGATTATCTATTGGAAATCCTAATGGCCTTCGAATTCGCATAGGATTGGGATCACTGGATCATATCCCTGATATCAACCCCTTTCTTCAACATATTGGTTAATGCCTCTCCTTCATCAACTTTCATATTGTCCTGTGGCCTCCACCAAGGGGACCCCATATCCCCTTTCCTCTTCATCATAGAAACAAAAGTTAAGGAATGAATGATCAAGGCAACAAAACAAAAGAACTTATTGAGCGGCATCCACATTGAAGGCGCCAATGTCTATATCACTCACCAATAGTTTGTGGATGAAAAGCTCCTATTTAGGAAAGCGAATATTGAGGAGGTGATTCAAATGAACAATATTCTGGTCGACTTCCAAGATGCTTCAAGTATGCTCTTGAACAAGGATAAATCAAGTATCTATTCCTTTCACAATCCAAGGCTTGTCCAAGATTGTCTTTCCGGAGCCCTTGGATTTTCAATTAGATCTATCCCCTCTAAATATTTTGTGGTCCCCTTCATCGTCAACCCCCTCCAAATTTCCCCCTTGAAGAACCTCTGTGCTAAGCTCTACAAACATCTATCGACCTAGACCTTTCGTGTTCTCAACCTAGCATGGAGGTCCACCCTGGTGAAATATAGTCTGTAATCCATGACGTTATATCAAATATCCATCCTCAAGGCCCCTAAGAGCATCTATTATGAGCTTGCTGCTACGTTTAGAAGATTCCTTTGGAGTGGGACAACCATGGAATAGAAGTGGCCATGAGTAGCATGGCATAAAATTTGTCTCCCAAATACCATGGGAGGGATCAGTTTGTGCAATCTGGCTATCTTGATTGACATCCTCAGAGCAAAGCTCTGATGGTGGTGGATATAAGGGGGAATGAACTGTGAAAGATGTTCTAGTCTCATAAATATGGAGAAGGAAAATTGCAAGAAGCCTGCTTTCACAAAACTCTTACAAGCATTGGATCTGCAATATCAAATCACGTCAATAATAATAATGATCTAATTCGAGACTACTTCTTTTGGGAATTATGGAATATGAAATCCTCCCTCCTCTAGCAAGACTCCTGACACCAACTCCCCTGACTTCCTCAAGATCAATCGCTTTCTGACCTGATTCCCCTTTTCCACTCAATCTCAACCCTCTACATAGCAAATTACTGCATCAAAGATGTGGATGACCATGGATGGTGAAGGTGGAAATCCGATGTTGATTGGCCAAGAGCAATATCATGGTAGGTCAGTGAATTCATGGGGACTTAGCTCTCTCAACATCGGGTCTATATATACTAGGAGATCGAAAAACTAATATGGGGTAGTTCTACGGTAGGAACATTTTCAGCGAAAGAATCCAATCTCATATGCGCTAATGGTTAGGCTTAATCAAATCACCTCTTCTAGCAACACATCTAGAGAAGCAACCTCTAACCCAGGGTTACTCACATCCTCTAGCTAGTCAGCCACAAGTGGATTCTTACCTGGTACCACCTCTATAAACAGGGTTTTCTTGGTCCGTCAACATGTATCCTCTGCAAGCAAATTAAAGAATCCCTTTCCCATCTCTTTGGAGACTACTCCATTACATGCGAAGTTTGGAATCATGCCTCTGACCTGTTTGGCTAAATAGCTTGTCATCTAGAAGACATCCACGATCTCCTTGAGAACTGATATACTAACTGATTCTCCAATCCAACGTACATTTTGAACTACATTGTTCATCATTTCTACCTACAAGAAATTATAAAACTTCTTGTTTTTCTATTGTCTGTGAGTATAGTCCTTCATTATGTGGCTCTCTCCATATCCCCAACACTATAATCTCCTTCTCTTGGGCTCTTTGAACTCCTCTCTTCATAGTTTATCAAGATAGTCTCTATTGGCAGTAGTGGAACATTGTTGAAATTTACCTTTAGTAGGTGTGGCAAACTTGACATTTTTCCCTATTTTCTTATGTCTTAAGGATTTTGTTCCTTTCCTTTTAAGGTTAGCTTTATCCTTTTTTCTCCAATTTTCTTGGAATTGAAAATTATGTTTGGACTAATCATATCAATACTTGGCCTTTCTAATGGCATCCTCTAATGACACTGGCTCATTAAACTCAATCTTTCCTTGGCAAGATTGTGACAACCCACTCAAGTACCTTTCAAATTTTTACCATCTCATCATTGATATATGGAACCTATCTCAACAAGTCAAAAAATAGGTTGGTGTAATAATTCAAAGTAAGATATCCTAATTTATGCTCATGGAAGTCTTTAATATTGTTGTCCTAGAACCTCTTAGATGGGTACTTGTCTTGGAAATATTTCTCAAGTTTTCTCCATGGCAGTTCCTTCTCTCTCGTACCTTTAACATTTATCAAATATTCTCATGATATATTATTCTAGCACTTCAAGTTGAAAATTTTTACTCCGGCCTTCATGTTTTTAGAGTATTCATGATCTCTAAAGTATTACTTCAAGTCTACCAACCAGATTTTTACTTCTACACTCTTCTTAATTTCACCATCAAAAGAAGGGGCTTTTCATTCTAGAAATCTCCAAGTATTGCACTGTTTTCACTTCTCATTTACTACTAGTATATTCATGTTGCAACACTAGATAGATGTCAATGGTTTTTTTCCTCTCTTTCAAAAGTGTTGAGTGGAGTTTCTCCCCTCATCATGTCTTCACTGGATTGCTGATGATTTTTCAGATTGTCCTATGCTATATAATTTACTTTATCCCAATTCACTTCTTCATTTAACAATGCATTCAATTATTAGCAATGTATCTAATCACAAACTGTACCTAAATATAAAACAATGTATGCACTAACAAAGAAAGAAAAAACAAAAGCATAAGTGACAACAGATTGGTCCAAGACTAGGGAAAAACCACATAGGGAGGAAAACCCTTTCAAATATTATTCTTTATTAGATCGTCATAAAAAATTGCAGCAAAGAGTAAAATAAGCCCAATACATAATATTGTAATATAGATTTAAAAAGTAGGAGTATATTGCAGAACTACAAAACATAAGAGAGAAACCCTTTATCCATCAGACTATTGAAGCCAACTAAAGGAAATTGCCAAACCCTAGATCAAAATCGTGAATGCTTCTAGTAGGATGAAATGTGTTTGAGTAAATCCTCTTGGATTCTCCCTTAGCCACTATGTTCTAGTCTCTGTGTCTGGCCAGGACACTCCTAGGAAGACTATATGCATGCATCTCGGGACGAACACACAAAAAACCACTTCGAACCACCATAAGATCCCTTGCAGCTACTGTGCGAGTGAATGGGACTACCAGGATGCACCCTTGACCACTCTGTGCATGCGTTCAAGGGAGAATACAGTATGATATAACTCAAAACCCCTAGAATCTCCCTTTAGAATCCTATGAAAGCACTAAGACTTCCTAGAAGCTGCTTTAGCCACTGTGTGTGTGTGCGTACAGGGCCTGATCTACTCTAGAAACCTTAGATGCTCCCTTCCACAATATTGTGTGAGATTCTAAGACTTCCTAGATGCTCACTAAGCCACTGTGTTCATGCATATGGGGACAAAAATTCTCTTCTATGTGCGTCTAACCGAGAAGTAGAAATTGCATATCCATGCGAGTTGCACCCTTGTAGTTTCAGACCCTTGAGTGGACTTCCTTCGTTAGACCTTTGCGAACCAAAATAGTAGAAGACATTAGAAGATGGCTTGGTCAATGTGTGGAAATGAGATTTAGGTCTCTTCTATTTATAAGCTTCCATGAGGGTCCGTTTTTTGCTGAGGCCAACTTATCCAATTTTACATGAGCTTAGGGCTGATTAATTCCATTATAAATGAGTGGATAAAATAAATTTGAAAAGTAACCTTTTCTTGTCCACATAGAGTAATATTTAGGTCGATTTTGGTCCTCTCAAAAAGATGAATTTAATAAAGGTTGGTCAGATGAGCTGTCCAAGATGGAATTTGACCCTAGTTGCCAAAATTAACCCTTCCTTTCAACTAGGAATAATTCCACCTACCAATATATGTGTATTGATCATCACATCATTTTTCCATGTTGTTGTCATGGTTTGGTTCTCTCTGCTCAACTGTATCTGTCGAAACTTTCTTGAATCTAAAAGAAGAAGAATTGGGGTGCATTAGCTTCCACCCATACTGAGAAATAGGATAAATAATCATATAGGGGAGCACATCTTAAACCCTGGAATCTCATCAGGGAGCTCATTCTCAACCCAAAATATAAAAAGTGAAGAAATTTTCAACCCAATCTTATTGCATACCAACATTTCCATTAATGAAGCTCAATATTCACGTGTTATAACACCTAGATAATAATCAACTTAGGTTTTACACTCCAAGTACACTGTCAAACCCTTGGTGAAATGGGAAGCGGTATTCCCTACAAGCTTTGATTGATGGTATGATCACAATTGGGGCATACTCTGCATAGACTAGATAGGGTAGAAATATCTCTAACCTTATGAATATAGGGGAGAAACATCTCTAACCCTATGGGTAATAGATAGGGGAGTACCCTATTTTCCACATATCCCTTAACCCCAAGAGCCCTCTATCTGAATTTTGCGCCCTCAGAGCTTAAATAGGGTGGGAAGAGTTGGCTCAATGTCCTCGATCAACATTGCCCCTTATCAGGAGGGGTCACATCCATTATTACATGCTGCTCTTTGAAGGCCAAGAATATTACTTTTGGTAATGCCTTAGTGAGAATATCTGCAATCTTCTCATATGTCCAAATGTGATGGAGTATAACAACTCCTCTTTTTACCATGTCTCAAATAAAGTGATATCTAATCTCAATGTGCTTGGAATTGTCATGAAACAAAATATTATCTTCCAAATGAATCCCACTCTTGTTGTCACAATATATCACTGTAGTGTCTAGGACCTGCTTAAATAGATCTCTAAAGAGATTCCTCAACCAACCTGCTTTGCAGCTATCCATGCTAGTCGAAATGTATTCTACTTTGGTGGTGCCCAACGCTACAGACTTTTTTTTCTTTCTCTACTAGGATACCATGGAAGATATAAAAATATAAAAACATCTAGATGTACTCTTCCCATCAATAACATTTCCTACCCACTCAAAATCGATGTATTCATGAAGTCGAACATTTTAAACAATATATCTCATTCCAAGTGTGATCGTCCCATGCAAATATCTGAATACATGTTTGGCAACGATCTAATGTGGATGGATGGGAGCGATCATGAACTGACTTAATGTATTTACTGTATAGCATATCTCCAGATGGGTGTTCACAAGGAACATCAGATCCCCTATCATTTTTGTATACTCAGATAGATTTTCTAGATCAGGTTTGAGAGTTGTGAATGTTTCTTCGGGGGTCTTATATTGCAATGCTTGATGAGGAAGCCTATTTTGAACATATACAATAGCATGTGTGGCTTCTCCCCAAAGCAATTTTAGCACCTTTGCATCATGGAGCATGGCACGAGAAGATTCTAATATAGACATGCTCTTCCTTTCCTCTAAACCCTTTTGTTCAAGAGTACATGGCACAATTGTTTCCTTCTTGATCCCTTCTTTCTTCCAAAATGTTATGAACTTGTTTGAGATGAATTCCCCTCCATTGTTAAACTTGAATACTTTGATTCTCTTCCTTGTTTGATTTTTTATCAAGGTTTTCAATTCCTTGAACATTTCAAAGGCTTCATCCTTGTGCTTTAGGTAGTATATCCATGTATTTCTTGAGAAGTCTTCAATGAAATTAAGGTGATGTAGTAGAGATGCTCACCAATAGAATACACATGCATTGACCCACATATATCAAAATGAATGAGATGGAGGATGTCATTTGATTTGTTCTCACTAGAGGGAAATGGGCCCATTATTTTCTTTTCGTTCGCACAACCTGGACAAACTCCATGATGATGGGCTTCAGCATCGGGAATACCTGAGACAATTTTCTTCACTTTCAGAAGATAATCATAGTGTAGGATGATTGGTATTATGAACCAATGCTAGGAATGGATTTCTAGTGACCTTATAGATTCCTTCAAATCTTGATCCTAAATTGAATGCGTATCTCATAGGTGAATTAGCATACCAAGTCAGAACTTTTCCTTTTATGAAGGAAACCCTCATCTATTTCTCTTCCAATGTAGAAATAGATATGAAATTATTCATTAATCCCAACACATACATAACATCATGTAACATGACTGATTCCAAAGAATTCAGCAGAAATTTGATGGACCCAAAACCTTTCACAGGATGAGTGGAGTTTTCTCCAAGAATGATATTGATCTTAGTCTTCTTATCTACTAGATTAGAGAGGGCTTCCTTGTATCCAAAGAAATGATGAGGGGACCCACTACCAACAAACCAACTATCCCACAAATTTGATGGAGAAGAACTAGTAAGGGAAGAAATAAGAATGTATTTAGATTTATTTACAACATTACCGTAATACTTGGGGACTCTTGACTTATTTTGATGAGGAGGATCTTCTTCATGGTCACTTGAGGAGTCTCTTATTCTTATTTCATATCCTTTATCGCAATTATTTATTTGATAATATTTTCTTCTTTGGTTATCATTGTTTCTTCTTGTGTTGTAATGTGGCCTTTTTCTCTTCCAGGGACAGTCTGTAGCATAATGACGTTTCTTGTGACAATTATAACATTCAATATGAGATAAGGATATGTCATTAATTCCTTTTGTTATCATCCTTGATTCTTCTTGAGTAAGCTTCACAAAAATTTCATCAAATGATGAGAAGGCATAGTTTTTGCTTATTGTAGTAATGATGGTTTCCCAAATAGGAGAGATATATTTGAGAGTCACAACTATTAGGTCCCCATTAGGGATATTTTCTCCAAATCTTTACAATTATTCTCTAAGACGAGATATCATGATAATATATGATTAAATAACTTCTCCTTTTTTCATCTTGGTTTCTTTGAGTTGATCTTTCAAGGTGATGACCTCATTAAAATTTTTGATTTCATACATGTCGGTTATCTTGTCATACACATATTTCAAATTTCTTAAATTCCCAACATATGCAAGTACATGATTTTGTAAACCATCAACTATAGTTTTATTTTCTTTGGACTCACCTTTCCTATACCTATTTTTGAGGGAAGCAAAAGAATTTTCTAGAGGCTAGAGAATCTTTCCTTGAATGTATTCCAACACATCATTGTTGTTAGCTATGATCTTCAACCTGACTTTCCATGCTAGAACGTTTGATGTGTCACCCAAATTTTCATGCTCCTTGAAGGTAGAGGAAGACATATTGACTTAGACAAGCTTCCTTCCATTAATCATGGCCTCAATGTTTTTCTTCTTTTGTGCTTGTCTTTCACCTTGGCTCGAATACCATGTCAATTTTTCAGATTGTCTTATGTTGTATCAATTTCTTTAACCCAATTCACGTCTTCATTTAACAATGCATTCAATTATTAGCAATGTAATGCATCATAAACTATAAATGAAGGTATAAAATGTATGAAATAACAAAGAAGACAAAATCACCACCATAAGAGATAAAATATTGGTCCAAGCCCAGGGAAAAACTCAACAGGACAAAAAATCCTTTCAAATCTTCTTCTTTATTAAATCGTCATAAAAAAAAATTCAGTAGACAGTACAATTAGCCCAATACATAATCTTGTAGCAGATATTTATATAACAAAAGTAGACTACAGAACTACATAACAATAGAGAGAAACTCTTTAATAATCAAACCACTAAAGCCAATTGAAGGTAATTGTCAAACCCTAGATCAAAACCCTAGATGCTTCTAACAAGGAAGACTATGTGCGACTAAAACTTTATAGACGCTCCCTTAACCACTATGTGAGAGGATCTATGGCTAACCTAGATGCTCCCAGGAAGACTATATGCATGCGTCTAGGGACAAATACACACATAACTACTCGAAACCCGTAGAAACTCCCTTCCAACTATTGTGCGAGTGACTGATACTACCTCAACGCACCCTTGACCACTCGATGTGTGTGTCCAAGGACTAGTACTATTTGATATACTTAAAAAACCCTATACAATCCTTTTAGAATTATCTGCAAGCATTTGAGACTTCCTAGACACTCCTTAAGCCACTGCCTGCATGCATTCAAGGCCTGATCTACTCCATAAACCTTATAACCTCCATTCAGGCTACCATGCCAGCATTGAACACTTTCCAGACACTCCCTCAGCCACTGTGTGCATGCATCGATGGGAGAAAATGTGTTGTACATGCATGTGACTGAGAAGAAGAAACCTTAGATCCATGCGAACATCACCGTTTTAGTTTCAAACTCTTCATTAAACTTCCTTCATCAGACTTGTGCAAACGAAGACAATGGAAGAGACTAGAGGATGGATTTATCAATGTGTGCAAATGAGCTTAAGGTATCTTATATTTATAGGATTCCATGAGGGTCCACTTGGTGTTGAGGATGACCTATCCAAATTTACATGTGCTTAGGGCCAACCTATTTCATTATATAACACTGGATAAAACAAATTGAAAAAGCAACTTCTACTTATCCAAATAGAGTGATAACTAGGTGAATTTTGAATGTCTTGAAAAGATGAATTTAATGAAATCATTATCTCTGTCATCTTAGCTATACAAGATGGAATTTTCCCTAGTTGAAAAAATGGAGACTCCCTCTCAAGTAGGAAGGGTTACACCTGCTAATATTTATTTGTTGGTTATCACATCATCATGTCATGTTGTCTCCATGCCTTGGTTGTCTCTTCTCAACTCTATGTACTGAAACATTCTCGAATCTAAAAGAATAAGAATCGGGGAGCTTAGATTCCACCCACAGCAAGAAATAAGATAACTAACCATACATCGAAGAATACCTTCATCGCTGGCATCTCATGAGGGAGCTCATTCTTAACCCAAAATCTAAATAGTGAAGAAATTTTCAACCCAATCCTATTTCCTGTCGATATTCCCATTAATGACCTTGAGTAGTCATGTGGTAGAACACTTGCATCATAATTGACATGGTTCATACAACCTAAGTACACTCTCAATCCCTTGGCCAAACAAGGAGAAATATTACCAACAAGCCTTGCTTGAGGGTATGATGCCAAATGGAGTATAATGTGCATAGACTAGATAGGGGAGAAACATCTCTGACCCTATGAAGATAAGGGAGAAGCATCTCCAACCCTATGGGTAACATATATGGGAGTACCCTATTGTGTAGAGATCCCTAAACCCCAAGAGCCCTCTATCTCAATTCCTCACCTTGGGAGCTTAAATAGGGTGGGAAGAGTTCACTCAGTTTCCTCAATCAGCAATGCCCCTTACCTAGAGGGGACAGATCCATTACTCCAAGTTGTTATACGAAGGAAAATAAATTTCCTTTCAGTAATGCCTTGGTGAGAATATCTAAAACATTCTCATTTGTTGATATGTGATGGAGTCTAATAGTTTCTCTTTGCACCATGTGTCGAATAAAGTGATATTGAATCTCAATGTGCTTGGACATTTCATAAAACATGTTATTCTATGCCAAATGGATCCCACTCTTTTTGTTGCAATATATCACTCTACTATCTAGGACCTGCTCAAATAGCTCTCCAAAGAGCTTCCTCAACCAAACTTCTTCGTAGTTGGTCATGCTAGCGACAATGTATTATGATTCAGTGTTACTTAATGATACACGATTTCTTTCCTTATCATCCAGGATATCTCGACAGATCCAAGGCTAAACCAACATTTATATGTATTATGAACCATTGCTAGAAGTGGCCTTCTAGTGATTTTATAGAGTCCTTCAAATATTGATCCTAAAGTTAATACATCTCTCAAAGGTGAACCAACAGACCAAGTAAAAATTTTCCTTTGATGAAGGAAACCCTCATCCCTTTATCTTCCAATCCAGATATAGATACCAAATTCTTCATTAATATTATCACGTACATAACATCATGTAGCATACCTGATTCTCCAGAATTCAGCTGAAGTTTGACGAACAAAAAAATCTTTCATGGGATGAGTGGAGTTGTCTCTAAGAATGATGTTTAGCTTAGTCTTCCTATCTACTAGATTAGAGAGGACTTCCTTGTATCCCACAAATTGGGTGGAGAATAACTAGCAAGGGAAGAAATAAGAATGTATTCAAATTTATTTACAACATTAATTTCATACCTAGGGACTCTTTACTTATTTTGAGGAGGATTATCTTCTTCGTAGTCACTTGAGGAGTCTATTCTTCTTCTTTCATATATTCTATCACGGTTATTTATTTCATCACATTTTATTCTTTTATTATTGGTGTTGCTTCTTTTTCTCTTCTTAGAACAGTATCGTGCATAATGACCTTTCTCTCATCGTTGATTCTTCTTAAGTAATCTTCCCAACAATTTCATCAAATCATGGGAGGATATCGTTGTTGCTTATTGTAGTAATGAAGGTGTCCCAAATAAGAGGGAGACCTCTAAGAGTCACAACTACTAGTTCTCTGTTAGTCACATTTTCTCCAACTCTTTGCAATTGATCTCTAAGATGAGATATCCTCATAATGTAGGATTGAACAACTTCTTCTTTGTCAATATTGGTTTCTTTGAGTTGATATTTCAAGGTGATGATCTCATTCAAATTGTTAATTTCATACATGCGAGCTATCTTGTCATACATGTCTTTTAGACTTTCTTAAATTCCGAACATATGCAAGTAAATGATTTTGTAAAGCATCAACTATAATTTGTTTTTCTTTGGACTCACCTTTCTTGTACCCGTTTTTGGTGCCAAGAGATGCTCTACAACCCAATATAGGGTAGATTTGTAGGTGTAATGTAAGAAAGTTTGTAAACATTTTTACATGTCAGCTTAACATGTTAAATTTATATTAATATATATAAATCTATAAAATAAAAGATTTGAAAATATTTAATAAAAAGTTAAAATTAAAAGTAATATAGAGCAAGGAGATGTTGTACTATCCCTAAAAAAATTACTAAATTTCAATTTGTTATATTGTATTTGTTTACGAATAACTTTTTTAGATAAAATAATAATAATATACATATCACTTAATATATATAAAATATAAGTGTATCTATAAATTAAGTCTCATTTTACCTTATAAATTAAAATAAAGATTAAATTTCATTAATAAGCACATAAAAATTTAATGCTTACAATAAAATTACCATATAAGAATATTTTTAACCATGGATATTCACTCCAATTTTACCATAGATATTATTAGTTGCAAATAGTCTTTGTTACAATACCATGTTACAATACCATGACTCATCAATACCACATGCCCAAAAACCATCTCTCATTTCACAAAAAAAAATATTTCATTAACCACATTAGTTGGGTCGACCAACAACATGAAATGTCCCTAATCTAAAAGACATTATCAAAACCAATATGGATCACAACAGTCTAAAATCAAGCAACAAAAAGATTATAATTACTTTTTAGATATATGAAAACATTCTATATAAGATATAAATAGTACCTATAAATTAGGATCCATTTTACCATATAAATTAAAATAATAATTTTGTAACCCTATTTAAATTTCATTAATAAGCAAATAGAAACTTAATATTTATAATATAAAAAGACTTTTAACAATGGATATTCACAACCGATTTACCATGGATATTATTAACTTTGTTACAATACCATGGGACAATGTCATGGCTCATCATAACCACATCCCAAAAAACTCTCTCTCATTTCACAATAAATTATATATATATTAATTTATTTACGACATTTTTGGTGAACTCGGCCAATTTACATCCATTTTACCACACAAATAAAAATTAATTTTCTAGCCACATTTAAATCTCATTAATAAGCACATAAAAACTTAATACCTATAATATAAAAATACTTTTAACCATCAACATTCACTTTGAGTTTACCATGGATATTATTAAATTGAGTTGTCTTTTCTCCAACTTTTTCGAAGCTTTTCTCATTGGTTTTTCTGGTCTAATTTCTCTAAAATGTGCCAGGAATTTATTGACTAATTTCCCTTAAATCTGCCAGGAATTTATTGAAATCACAAGTTTGATGGGTAACCCATGCACAATGGAAGTTCCCTGGGGTTTTTGAGGTTTCTGAATCTAGATATACAGTAAAAAAAACTACTTTAAATAACAGAAATCAAGATTTCATCTCAAATGTTTCCGAAGCTTTTCTGTTTTCTGGTCTATTTCTGTTTTCTGGTCTATTTTATCTAAAATCTCACAGGAATTTATTAAAATCACGAGCTTGATTGGTGACCCATGCACAATCGAAGTGCCCTAGGGATTTTTGAGGGTTCTGAATCCATATAATACAAATCAAGATTTTAACTCAAACGATTGATTGGTAACCCTAATCGAAGTGCCATAGGGGTTTTTGAGGGTTCTGAATCCATATATATAGTCAAAAAACCAGTTTGAAAAATATAAATCAAGATTTCACCTTAAATGTTTTCACACGCCAAAAATTCTAAAAAGTCCTAAAGACAACTCCTTATTAAATTTGTTACAATACCATGGGCCAATACCTTGGCCCATCAATACCACATGCTTGAAAACCATCTCATTTCACAATAAAAATATGTTATAAATAATATTTTTATGTGACATTTTTCTGCCTAAATCACATGATATTTCATTTGTCGACGCGTTTCAAACCAATTAGTGTGGTTCATCGTCAGTACAGTTAAATAGTTAGAGCAAAACATCCACCGACTATAATTTTTGACCAGGAAACAACAACTATATTGACTAATGGTTAAATTTGAGTAGGAAAGGCTAGTTGGACACAATCGGGGCATAACTATATTTAATTAAAAAATTAAGATAAGTTAATTTAAAATTATTATTAAAATAATAATTAGTTTATACTATTATTAAATTAAAAGTTAATGGGACATATGCATTTACATAAACGGTTTTAACTATTTTTATAATTATTTTAATTTGTTATATATAATCTATATATATATATATTAATATAATATATATATATATAATATATATATATATATATATATATATTAATTAAAGATTATTAAATTAATAGTTAGTTATACATAAAAGTATTAATTATTTTAATATTTATTTTAATTTTATTATGTATATATTAAATAAAATAATTTAAGTATTATATAGGAACAATAAAACTATAATATTAAAAAATTTTCAGATATATTTAATTGTTAAATGCTTAATTATTTTAATTATAAATTAAGTAAAAACATATTATTATAGATCGATTTCAATGTGAAAGTAATTATTTTTCTTTTATTAATTAAAGTAACTAATAGCAAAAACTAAATGATATTAAAATATCTCATACTATATAAACAACCCATTAAAGAATAAAGGCGAAAGAGAGAAGGATACGGGATAACAAGGGGAAGCTAACAAGAACAAGCTATAAAAAGAGGGGAGGAAGCGAAGAAATGACTAGGAAGAGAGGGCCAAGACCCACTCCTCTCTATTCAGATTTCTCAGCCCTTTTCCAATCTCAAGGGCTTCTCTAAATTTACAGTGATTTATGCCGAAAAGTCTCCCATAAACTTGATATGGATCATAGAAGCCTCAATTCAACAATATTTTGTAATTTAATTTTGTGGAAATTGTTTCTCGGACTTGGTCAAATTATATAAACAAAAAAAAAAAAAAAAATTATTATTAAATTATAATTGTTTAATATAATTGTTAATATTAATAATTAAACCATCCTAGATCCATCTTAACTCTAGATCTATCAAGCTCCAAAAGGGAGTAAATCTCTAGATGTGCAAACATTTCCTCAAGTTTTTCAATCAAAAATAGGTTTGCACCTCAACAAATTTGATCCCTATTGGTGAGTGATAGATATAGAGTTAGGATGGATCTAGAATTTCTTAAATTCCCAACATATGTAATTAAATTATTTTGTAAACCATCATCTATAATTTTCTTTGCTTTAGAGTCACCTTACTTGTACTTGTTTTGGAGGGAAGCAGTAGCATTTTGTGGAGGCTCAGGAATCTTTCCTTGAATGTATTCCAACATATCATTATTGTCAGCTATGATCTCCAATCTAACTTTCCATGCAACAAAGCTTGTTGTGTCACCCAAATTTTCATGCTCCTTGGAGGTAAAGGGAGACATCTTGACTTAGACAATATTCTTTCCAATAATGATGACCTCAATGTTTGTCTTCTTTTGGGCTTCTCTTTCACCTTGGCTCTGATACCATGTTAAATTTTTAGATTGTCCTATGTTGTATCAATTACTTTAGCCCAATTCACATATTCATTTAAAAATGCATTCAATTATTAGCAACATAACCAACCATAAACTGTAACTGAAGATAGAAAAATGTATGCAGTGACAAAGAAGACAACATCAAAACCATAAGATAGAAAATATTGGTCCAAGGCTAGGGAAAAAATTCATAAGGGAATAAATCCTTTCAAATATTCTTATTTATTAGATCATCATAAACAAATTTCAATAGAGAGTATAATGAGCCCAATAAATAATCTTGCAGCAGATATTTATCAAACAAAAGTAGACTGTAGAACTACATAACAACATAGAGAAATCCATTATCCATAAGGTCATTGAAACCAATTGAAGCCATTTGTTAAGCCGTAGATCAAAACCGTGGATGCTTCCAACAAGGAAGACTACATGCGATTGGAAATTCTTGGATGCTCCCATAACCATTGTGTGTGAGCGTCCGTGGCTTGTTAGGTTCCCATAATAATAGGCTTCATAATTTTGAATTGACTATGTAAAGTCTTCTAATATTGTACATACTTTTGCTTTCTGCAAAATGTTTTCCTATATTAAAAAATGTAAAGAGGGTAAGTACTAAAAGAAAAATCAAAGGACTAAAAGAAAAGAATAAAAAAGGAAGATAAAATATGAACCCCACCAAAAATAGATAAAAATAGATCATGAAAGTGTGCACATTCAAATGCCACTACTCTAAGTTTACTTTTTGCAAAGAAGATTGTGTGCAGCTTGCCAAAATGCCATAATCCATGATGATCAAAAAATGTAATCTTCATTCATTCATGCTTTAAATTTCATGTTATAATAGATAGAGAATGGAGATCTAGCCAAACCATTTAGTTTTGGAAGATCAATAGTTAGGTAGAGAATATAATGGGCTCACAAGTTAAATCTAAGCCATTGGAAGATATAAGGTTAGAAATCGATTAGTTTGCTTACTGAAAGAAAATAAAAGGGCTAGCAAGCTCAAATGCACCCAATAAATAAAGAAAAATAGTTAGAATAAATAAAGGGTAGGCAGAAGAGTTTGACAAGTCATGGAAAGCATAAATTACTCATCCTATATCACTAATATCCTTTAAAATCCCTTTCCCCATGCTTAAATCCCTATTTTCCTTTATGATAAGGCATTATCCCTTGTAAAAAGTCCCTTTACCTCTGAAAATATCCTTTCCCTTCATTTTAACCTTTTCCCTTTATTTCACCATTAAAAAACATATTTTGCCTTTGAAAATAAATTTCCCCTTTACTAATTCCATTTTTAATTTTAAACATACAAAAAATCCACTTTATATAGTTTATAGATGA
>APFE030665520.1:4854-22543 GCA_000404065.3 Pinus taeda
ATCGCGTCCAATACCTTGGACCGAAAACCATCGCGTCCAAAAACATGTGTGAAAATCATGCACAAAACCATAGGTGGGTCCGCCCATCCTAACATAGGGTCCAAAACCAAAATTTTTCGGGGTGCTGCACCAGACCCCATAAAGTGCGATTACGGGTACACCTCAAACCCCTTGCGACCTCCCCCCCTCTAAACCCTGATTAACTACATGGTCTAATCATGGAAAGAATATAACACAACCCAACAAAAATCCAGTTTTTCATGATCATTCCAAGCATATTGATATCTGATATCATCTTCTCAGAGATTGTGTATTGATGTGGATTATGTTGTTAGAGTACATTCCCATGGAGGATAAAGATGCTGACATTTTGACAAAGGAATTGTCAAGATATAAATTCAAGTTTCACAGAGACATGATTGGGGTAGCTAATAATCCCTTTCTTGTTGAGAGGGAGTGTTGAGAAATGGCAATAAGAAATTCCATTTTAATTTGTCCTTGAATTAAACTGAGAATTAAAATCGAATTCTATTCTCATAGCAACTTGTAAATATTCAATTAAGTCTAATTAACTTAATTAGTTTAGGAATTTTGAGTTGGAAGTAATTATGAAGTCATGTATATGTTCTTCCTAAGTTTTAGGGGTCCAGTATGAGTTTAAATTGAGTTGGAAAGTAGATAACTCATTTTACTGAGTTAAGTTCAGTTAACTTAGTTCCAAACTATTTGAGGAACTAATAGAGAGTTAACAATCACTTGGTGCAGTAGTGCATCCACAAGTGTCACTCTGGTTAACTGAATATTCCCTCATAAAAAACTCACGCATGTCGATTCTGAGAAAGACCCAATTGAGACTAGAGTGCAAGGATAGTGTACTATCAATGGTATTATTTACTAGAGTGTAAATATCATGCATGCATCAAAGATTGATCCTATGTTTGGATTGTATAGTTTTGGAAGTATGAATTCCCTTTAAATATGGGCTATTCATCCTAGAAATTACACAAGAGATTAGGGGCTTGGAAAGTTGGTGAATAGGTTAAGGATTTAGCTTGAGCTAGCTTGTGAGCTGAGAGAGTTGAGCATACTTGTGCGGAATTGTTCTAGTGAGAAAAAGTTTGTATCTTCACTCATATTTCTGATATATGCAATAGAGATAATGAGGTATTGAGAAGTGGGTTTCCACAGATACATCTTTTGTTGTGCCACTGATTTATCTTCTTCTTGCTCATATTGTTTTCATCAATCTATTGGCTTCCGCTCGTTGAAAGTAGAAGTAGATTTTTGACCTGTGCTTTAGTAGATTGCATGAGCTTGTGAATCTACAGGATTTTCTACAAGGATGTGTTCCCCGGTTTTTAAAAATAGTGATCTAACACACCTCTGCACTTCTGCATTTCCATGGATTTTGAATTGATTGTCTATCTTAATCTAACCTTAACCTTCTGACAACATCGTCACTTCTGAAAACATGTTTGTATTTAATACAATTGATCTTTATGTTGCACCTTTTTAACAAATTTGTGATTTCCCATTATTAATTTTTCAAAAAAGATTTAAAAGTAATGTATTAATCATTACAATTATATATTCACAAAGTTCATATTCTATAAAGATTTTTAGTGTTATAAATTAAAAAAAAACAATCTGGCTTTCATTTGTTGCTCAAAAAACTGTGTTTGTTTTGATTGGAAGAAAACCAAATAGACGAATGCCTCATAAATTCCATGTTTAGTGTTTCCAACACGGGAAATGACATCATATTTTTACAATCTTGATTCGTATTTTAGTCAGAAAATGACATAAGACTCATCTATAGAAAAAAATCATGTATTGCAGGCTAGTGTAGTTTCAATATCTCAGTAATTTGCAATTACCGATTTTTTAGTAGCTCCAATAAGAAGAGGCCACTCCCATGTTTTGCATATTGAGAAAAGGAAATGAAAATCCTCAACATCACATGTAAAGGCTTGTGCTTAAAGATATGGGGGTTGGTTTGATTAATGATATATGATTATGATACAAAGTATATAAATTATTGTTTTTATTGTTTTAAAACTATTTAAAATAAGATTAGTTGATACATTGTGAGGAGTGCAGAGGCTTCTCTCACACCTCTACACCCTACACAATTGTTATGTATTAGAAAGGAAAGGTAAATAAAAAATTAACCATGAACAAAAATAGAAGCAATCACAAACATAAGAACACCAATAATTACCCTAGGAAAATCCCAACTCCAGGGAAAAACCCAACCTAATAAAATTCTATTAGATTTCTGCCAAAATCCTGACCAAGCCTGTCGAGGAACCCTACTCAACCCTTGGTTCCATACACTGACTGGGGAACCCTGCTCAACCCTTGGCCCCTCACACTGGTCGGGGAGACCCTACTCAACCCTTGGCACCTTGGTGCTTGGCTCACTTAAAATGCAGACAAATAAGCCTATTTATAGGCTTCTTTCCAACGAAATACAACTGACATAATACCACATGACACAAATCCATGTGCCAAAAACCATTAATTGTAGACTCTCATTCCCTATTCAAGGTTAATCCTACTAAAAATGTTTCAACATTGGTTTGATTGATGATATTTTATTATGATACAAATTATACAAATGATTGTATATTGTTTTATAACCATTTAAAATCATATTAGTTAATACATTGTCTGGAGTGCAGAGGTGCAGAGGAAGATTTCTTCCTTCCTCTACACCTCCACACTCTACATAATGTATCAATGTTATGGAGACACCGCTAACACTATCATAGAACTCTTCCACTATGTAAAATTGTTGAAATTCCAATAACAAATTTAAATCCCAATAAAGAATATATCTATGATCCCTTGAATCATAGTGGTATTCACTCTGATTTATTTTACCTATTCCTGTGAGTTGTCAACTCTTTCGAACGTAGCCTATGTGATTCATTTTTCTAGCTTGTCTAATAGTGCGATATTAAAAAAAACTAGACATATTACTTCACTACATTAAGAGAGGTATGTTTTCACCGATCCTGCCTTCACCTTCAATTCAAACTTTGTTGACTTCATGGTGTCATTTTAGATGACATTGAAAGCATGCCAGAGGGAAACGTTTTAGTCATGCCCATACTATTCAAAACAAAATTGGACATAGGCAAATGGTTTTCAAGGGTAAATGTCAATATGCAAAATATGAGTATCTAATATGACTAGAGGACAAAAGGAGTTGAAATTTTACGCCCCATAATAAATGGCTATTCAGATTATACTAAGCTAATATTAAATTTTCAGTTGATCATGTGTTGCATGCTTATTATTTTGTGTTGGTTATAATTCTTTTGCATTCTGGAAAGTGAATATGAATTTTTTTTTTTAACTTCTTTATTTATTAAGCATTTATTGGAAAATGTATTGGGAATTTAAGGAATATTACTTGTAAATGCTTATGTTTAAAGATATGGGAGTTGGTTTGATTGATGATATTTGGTTATGATACAAATTATACAAGTATTGTTTTTATTGTTTCAAAACTATTTAAAATAGGATTAGTTGATACATTAGTGGAGTGTGGAGGTGCATACGAAGTTTTCTTCCTTGAAACCTCCATACTCTACACAATGTATCAACGTTAGTTTGATTGATGATATTCGATTATGATACAAATTATTGTTTTTATTGCTTAAAACTATTTAAAATAAAATTAATTGATACATTATGTGGAATGCAGAGGTGCAAAGGAAGTTTTATTCCTTCTCACCTCCGCACATGCACAATGTATCAACTTCATGGAGACACTATTAGCATTATGTAAAATTGTTGAAAGTTCAATAACAAATTTAAACACCAATAAATAATATATTTGTGTTACCTTCAATCATAATGTATTCATTGTCATTTTCTTTACCTATGCTTGTGAGTTAACAACCCTTGAAATAAGGTGTTATCACAATCATATTGATAAATGGTTTTAAAGTTTTAATTAAAACTATAAAATTTTACATCAGTCTATCAAAAAAGTTATAAAATATTATTGCAACCTATCAGAATCAAGTTAAAAAAAAACTAAATAAAATTAAACCTGAAATTGTTCATTTTTATCTTTCGCTATATTTACCAAAAGCTCAAATCAAATTCAATCATAGTTGAAATTGTGAATACAACTCCTTTGAATTTTTGTCGCAACCAGCATATTGTTCCATATATATATATATATATATATATATATATATATATATAGATATATATATATATATAATTTGGTAAAACAAGTTTCGAGAGAAGTGAGCTATGGGAAGTGAGAATGAGTGTGGAGAGAATGGGTGTGCGGGAAAGTGTGTTTCCCTTGCTTCGCACACACATTCCCCACACACCCTTTCTCTGCACACGTGATCTCATAATGTAACTTGAACAAAACCATACTGTAAGATAGGTGTGAAATCTCCCGTTTTGTTAAATAATTGTATGGCATGGGGATTGTAACTATAGTTGATTAAGGTGTAGGTTATATGTGGCATGTTACCAATCCATCATGTTGGCATATAGGTACCTTGTGCTTAAATTCTTACTACCAAGTGGCACATCCAATAATGAAATTCACTATCTCATTCACATTATCAACTCACCATGGTTAATTTTACAATAAAAAATATTCTCATCGAGGGTTGTATTTTGATTAATACTTCCTCGATTATAGAGGATATTACAAATTTTATTAATCTATCTTTTATTTGGGAGTGAGAAGATATTCCACTATGCATATGGGTCAATGCAATGAATTCTTGGTTAAGGGGCATTTATGCCCTACAACATAAGGTCAATGGCTACATCATTCGTCTTCGTCTCACCCTGAGAGTCGAGTATAAATTTAATAATATTTTTTTCTTCGTAACCGTTAAATGTATAGAACCTATAATACATATCTCAACAAGTTAACCAGCTACCTAACCATAGTGCTATAACAATTGATTAAACTAAACCTAATATGTTGAACTCCAAAGTTGTATAAATATATATTTGATCAAATCATATCATGATGATGAGCTACAATTGATACACAAAGTTATGATTGTGTTTTTGCAAGTCTTACACTCTCAAGACTAGCTTACAGTGAATAAGGACAACAAGATCACATTTGAAGGCCAACCAAGTTAGATTGGTACTTTAGGTCGGCAAATTTGTAAGAAACAACCTTGAACATTTGATCCCTGCTAGTTACACCTAAGGTGAGTATATACCAATGTCATATGTCTAGAAAAATATTGTCACTTTGAATTTTGTGTATAAATACCACATGTAAAATGGCAATAAAATAGAGTAGGAAAATATCATTCATATGTTGTCTCATTGGGGACTTAAGACATGAAATCGAGTATGCGTTTTCTCTTTTCATGCTTAAGTTAAAGGAAACTTCCATGATATGGTGTCTTATTGGGTTCCTTAAAATGTGAAATCGGGTACAAGCTTTATCTTATGATGCTTGTGTTATGATTAGGATGGTGAACATTTCTACTTTGGATTATGATGGTTTTACAAGATTAAGCTATAAAGATGGGTAAAAATAAGAAAAATTAGTAAGAATTTGGAGCAATTTTCAAGATAGTGATGGATGTTATATAATTGTTGTCTCTTGTAACAACCCCTGGTTGATTTTCTATGCAAATAAAATAAGACCAAGGTCATGGAACACATATTCCAAGTTTAATGGTGGGAAAACATTATAGTGGGCATCACTTGTGGTTTATTAATGGATATGGAAATTGGTAAAGGCATTGGCAAAGAAAAATAGGTAATAAAGGACATTTAATGAAGGAAATAATGGAAAATAGGAGAAAAGGGAGATGAAGAGACACAAATATGCATGCAAGGGAAATTAGAGAGAAATTAGAGGAAAAGGAAGAGAAAGGAAAAAGGAAAGGAAGAGACTAGGCATCAATGATAAAAAGACATAAGAGAAACAATTCACAACTTTGGTCATTTTATATTTTGGCTCCCTTCTTCCATACTCTTACACTCTTGCACACTTAGAGAATTCTTGGAGTATCCTAGCTTTCACTTGGACTTGGAGAGAAGAAATAACTGAATTGTGAGCAGCGGAGAGAAGGTTGGGTCAACAACTATAGTTGGAGTTCATTGCAATTAACAGGTTGTAGTGTGATTTCTTTACTGAGATTTGGATGCATGGTACATGTGTATGGTTCTTTGGTTATTTTATTGTCATTGGCATGGGATTTTTCTAGATTGGCAATGGTTTCAGCCTTGCCTTTTCATTTCCTAGATAACCATGATGTAGTAGGTTCACTCTTTGATTAAACTTTGGATGGCAGGTAGAATTGGATCCTGGTTGAGGTTGCCTCATGAAAATTCCCAAGGGTCAAGGGTGGAGATGGGATTTCTCCTGGAAATCTTAATGGATGGGTGGAGATAGAAAGATTCCTATGGAGTTGGTGAAGGAATTCAGAGGCATCCAAGCTTATTTCGATGCTAGTGATTTATTTACCGCTTAGGTGAAATCATTGTGGTTGAGGGTTGAGGTGGTTTGGCCTATGGAATTCCTGGTTAGTTCTATTCTGGTTTAACCCATATGATCCCACATTCATGCTTGGAATATGGCATGGAAGTGATTGGATGAAAGAGAGATTTGGTTCATCCCAATCTATGATTGGGTGGTATGTGGAAGTCCTTGACTTGGTTGACATTTGCATATGTTAATGTGAGTTATTTTCTTATTGTGATTAATAATCACATGTATTGGTTATTATGTTGATCTTATGATTGATTTTTCATGGATTCTATTCTGGTTATATGATGTCCTCTTGCTATGGATCTTGTTCATGATTGATAAGTTATTAAATGATTGATGATTATATGGGCTAACAAGTGTTGTTGTAGCTAGCTTAAGAGGGAATTGGTCCTTATTTATGATTCTCTAATGAATTTAAAGAGATCATGATCATATATGCATTCATGACCTGTAGCTTCTATGTTTACCATATGTTTGACGAAATGTTTATTATATGTCTGGAATGTTTTGAGCAAGATCTAGCCCTAGTTTTGATTGTTTAGAATTGTTATCATATTAGACTTTATTCTAGAAAGTTTTGGGAAATTATGGGCAGTGGCTTGTAGGTCAACTCTGAAAAAGTGGCATAGACCTCACCATTTCATGCACAAAACTAGAAGACTTCGGTCATAACTACATGCAGGAAGGCTTGTGGGTGCGATTGGAGCCTTCCAACCACATCCACAATGAATAAAGGGTGTGATTGGGAGGTAAATCTTATGAAAAGAAGTTCCAGCTCAAGGATTGATCACTAAGGGTGGACTTTAGACTCCTGAGTGATCTAGTGTCCCCGATGGGTGGAAGTAAGAGTTCTAGTTAGCAGGCCTGAATTCCATAACTGGAACTTGGAGGTCAGGTCATGTGATAGAAACTCTCAGTTCATGTTTACCCTGGAGAGATTGTAAAAGCAGGTAGATGTGGGAGGAGTGGTTACAGAGTGGTATCAAAGTGAAGTTGCATCACTGGACCTCAAGGTACATGTAGATGGTTATAGTTATCATGTGTGCAGTTATTGTTACAATTTGTATTATTATTATGTATACATCATGATGTTGATATATATATATACATATATATATATATATATATATATATATATATATATATATATATATATATATATATATCATGCTAATTTGGACTAAGTTGTGTAGATGTGATAGCCTCCCCTGAGATACATTGAGGTATGATTTTGATTGTCTTCTATTTGGTTGATGTAACATGGTATGTTTGCAGGAAATAGAAGATCATAGATGAAGAGTAGAGTAGTGGATTATAGTTCACATGACTACCCTCATAGGCCAGATATGAAATCAGTGGAATGGGAGAGATCAGTTGAGAAACAAGGAGAAGAGTATTCTCTTGATCTAGCATAAACATTGAGGAGTCTCATGGAAAATATCATAATTTGCGAGGTAGATAATAATAGGTTGATTGAGGCATAATAAATACTTCCAAAGGATTAGGAAAAGAAAGCATAAGTCAATGTAGTGATCCTTCAGAGGCTTACATATTTTCATAAGCAGGGACAATTGGGGAACATTCATAGAGATAGAAAGGAAGAGAAGGCCAATGGGGCATATGGTAGTAAGTCTCAAAGAAGACACATGATGGAAAAATATGATACAGTTAGAGGTGGGAGATCTTTGGATACACCTGACAGGCAGGATATCACTCATGGATTTTATTCTAACTATGGTTCTGAGAGACATTATCACCAACATCCTTATAGAAGGAGTGAGACGAGGTACTTTCTAGATGAGTTCAAGAAATAAAAGCCTCATGCTTTTGGTGGGGAAGTGAAGAAATAAGAAAATGCAGAAGCATGGATGCTTGGGATGAAGAAGTTCTTCATATTGCATAATTATTCATAGAACATGAAAGCCAAGAAATATATCTTTAGTCTCAAGGGAAAATAATATATTTGGTGGGAAGATGTTAAGCATGTCAAAAGCATCAAGGAAGAGGAGATGAGTTGGCATGAGTTTAAAAGACTATTTATGAATAATTACTTGTCTAAGAGATATTATGACGGGAAGGCTAAGGAATTTTATGAGCTCAAGATGGGTTCCATGACAGATGAAGAATAAAAGACCAAGTTTCTAAAGTTTTTGAGGTACATGCACTACCTCAAGGATGAGAAGATAAAGGTCCAAAGGTTCATTAGTGGATTTCATTTATTATTTAAAGACCAGTTTGAGTATGATGAGCCTCGGTCATTGGAAGAAGTCATCAGGAAGTTGAAGCAATTTTATGAGTAGTTTAGGCACAAGCATGAGTTCAAGTGTGACTGGAAAGGTAATGAGAAGCCTGACTAATGAAAAATGTCCTAATAAGTGAGCAAGATTATAGGATGGGTAGAAATTTATACAAACATATCTTTGATACAATGTAGAAATTAATGTGTAGATTCAAAACTGCTCATGAAATTTGCTAAATCATAAGACTTGAAGCTACTCTATCAATCTGCGGAAGTTAATTCACCGTCTAAAACAAGAATCATAGACATAAAAAAGGAAACATCACACATGCACATAGATTTATCTAGGAGAAAACAACTACTCAAAACCCCTTACTATCTATATTTCATTAATTAGAGAATATAGAAGAAATACAATGTTTTCTCAAGTTTGAGCACACCCTGCAAGTGTATAGTCTATACCTAAGCTTGACTGACTAAACTTGGCCAACACTTAGCCAATTTCAAGCCTTCCCAAGCTCCTAATTCCTTGTGTTGTTCCTCTGGGAATTGGGCCCCTATAAATTAGGAAATTCCCTCATCCAGACCGTGCAATTCCTTTAGGTCCTTCCTTTGACTACATGCACCATCTGTACACTTCAGAATATGCTACAACTAATAGTACATTGCCTTGGAATATCCATATCAACTGGGTAACTCGAATTATATGCATCCAAAAATTATTTTGGGTTGATTGATTAGTTAACTGGTTGATCATTGAGTGTGGTTGAAGTTCCACTTCCACAACTTGACCTCCACTAGTTTTTCTAACAATTAGGACTAGTTAAAATAACAATAACTCAAATTAACTGAAAAGGATTGTTACAAATTAGCAATCAATCACGTAGAATTGAACTCAAGTGTCTCCAGCTCAAATTTATTGAGTTAACTAAGTGACAAGAGCCATGTCACCTCATTTAACTACCTATGATTATTCTGTTGAAATAGAAATTCAAATTTTAATATAGTTTAACCAAGGCAAAGTCAAAACTAGATTTTCTTTTTGAATTTTCAACACCCCCTCTCAACAAGAAAGGGATTATCAACCACCCTTATCCTGCACCTATGGAATGTACTGCATGCAACACCTCTCACTTTTGTTTCTACTACTGCAACATATGCAACTGAGAAGCATAAAAGAAAACAAATTGAATCAACTGTGTCTGTAACTGTTTACTAGGAAAATTATGTTGTTGCTGACTCTGATAATGAGCCTCTTACTCTGCTATCAACACTCATATGCACTCCTTAGTATCTAATTGACACAGATCCTCCTGCTATTGAATACTGTGGTCCCCTGTAGCAAGGTAATGATCCATGAGGAGAATGTCTCAATGGACCCTGCCCAAATTTCTACAACTCTTAGACTTTGGATCTACATCGCTCCACCTCGCTCATGCAAGTATAGTTGCATGTGCTTCCTCTACCCACTTGGATTGAAGTCTCCCCTTGCTGGAGGTATCTACTAGAGTGTATGTCTCCATTCTTCCTCCTATCTTCTTCTCCATTTGTGGTTTCTCCAAAACCTCTTGAGGCTTCTTCTAAGGTTGCATGTTGAGAGTTATAACATGCACCCTCTCAACCACCATGTATATAACCCTTGCCTCATTCCTCAAGGCTTTGCATGCACCTTCTACCTCAAGTGCATACAATTTCTTGACTCGAACCCTGATTTGCTTCACATGTCTTGTGGCTATGTGTCTCAAGAATGAATTTCCTTTGCTGAAGATCACATCGTAACCATGAACTTACAAAACTACAATAGAGACAAGATTCTTCTTTAGACCCAGAACAAACATCACATCCTTGAGTTTGAGAGGGGAGCCAAACTCCCTCTAAAGGGTGACAATACCAATCCCATTCACATTGTATCTTTCATTGTGTCTAAATTCAATGTTCATTTGGAGAAATTTCTCCTCCAAACCATTGAAAACTTATATGTTCACTGTCATATGGATCAAAGCACCACTATTGAGGTACCCCACACTTACCATGATTGTGATGGCCATGCATGCGATGGGAGTGAAGTCAAGCTCGAACTGGGAATCTAGGGCTTCCCCTATTGCTGTGACTGCAGGCTTCTTCTTTCTTGCCTTCTTGTGTGGACACTTTGTGGCATAGTGCATGAATTCATGAAAATTGAAACACTTGATTTTAGACAAGCCTTTCTCCTTGCCCTCTTGGCTGGAATTAGCCTCACCTTAGGAATTCTTCCCCTTTGGCTTCCTTCATTTGCTGACTAATGAAAATTCCTCTTCCTCTTCTTTAGATGAAGTCCCATCTCTGGTATTTTGTCTTATTTTCTCCTGCACCAAGTTGGACCATAAGCGCTCCTAATTTGGTAGTTTCTCCCTCCCATTCACTGAATCTTGGTAGTTGTGTTAGCTCTTAGGAAGGCCTCGAAGGTTTAGGATCACAAAATCATCCTCTACTATAGTAACACCAATTTTACCAAGTTCATCACAACACTATGTGGACCTACTCAGGTACTGTGGAATGGTCTCGTTCCTCTGCATCTTGATATTTCGAAGCTTGTCCTTGAGTGCCAATTTCCCGTGATCACTACTATTCTAGAACAAATATGTTAGTGATTTGGACATTGCATACAGAATCTCTTTCCCATGGATATTAGAGACAATATGGTATCATACTCCCTCCAATATGATCCTCCTCGCCTTGGAACCACACTTTTTCCAATCTTCTAGATTCTGAGCATCAACTACTGTTGGTTTTCGAATAGCATCATCAATGAATTCCTTCAACCCATTATTCTCTAGTACTGTCTCCATGTGTTCCTTCCATGCAACATAATTTGAGCTTCCCTCAAGGGCATACTCGAGCCTTAGTCCATTGAAAATCATCTTCTTAGTCCTGAAGAAAACCTACAACCTTATCTGCAATCTCGAACCTCCTACAATGACAACTTTGAAATATCTTCTTTGTAGTGATTCCATTTCTAATACCATGTAGAAATTCGTACAAATATAGATCTAATACCATGTAGAAATTAATGTGTAGATTCAAAATTGCTCATGAAATTTTCTAAATCACAAGACTTGAAGCTACTCTATTGATCTGTAGAAGTTAATTCACAATCTAAAACAAGAATAATAGACATGCAAAAGGAAGCATCACACATGCACACAGATTTATCTAGGGGAAAAATAATTGCTCAAAACTCCTTACTATCTATATTGAATTAACTAGAGAATATAGAAGAAATACAATGCTTTCTCAAGCTTGAGCACACTATGTAGGTGTATAGTCTATCCCTTTGCCTGATTGACTGAATTTACCAATGCTTAGCCAATTTCAAGCCTTCCTAGGCTCCTAACTCCTTGCATTATTCCTTTGGAAATTAGGCCCCTATTAATTATGAAATTCCTTCATATGGATTTCACAATTCCTTTAGGTCCTTCCTATGACTACATTCACCATTTGTACACTTCAAATATGCTACAACTGATAGTACACTTCCTTGGAATATCCATCTCAACTGGGTAATTCTAATTTTATGCATGCAACTATTGTTTTGGGCTGATTGATCACTGAGTGTGGTTGAAGTTCCACTTCCACAACTTCACCTCCACTAGTTCTTCTGAAGTTAGAACTAGTTAAACGGATAATAACTCAAATTAACTAAAGTAAATTTCTACAAATTAGAAATAATTCTTGTATAAATGAACTCAAGTGTCTCCAACTCGAATTTACTGAGTTAACTGAGTGACAAGAGCCATGTCACCTCAGTTAACTACCTCCAAGTATTCCATTGAAATAGAAATTTTAATTTTAATTTAGTTTGACCAAGGAAATGTCAAAAATAGATTTTATTGCATTTTCAACAATATGTGGGTGACACAAAGAATGTAGACCTCATAGGAAGTTGAGAGAGGACATGGGTCTCATATTGAGGAATAAAATAAAGGAAATGGCAGGAAACCTTTGAGGTGTTGGACTTGTGGTGAGGAGCATCACAAGAGAGATTTTCTGTCACATTAGGGTGGCAGGCCTCATATTTACAGTGCACAGGAGGCATAGATAGTTGGAGACGTAGGCCAGAGTATTCCCTGGATTTATGCAGTGGTGGATAATAGGTAGGCATATCATCAAGCATCTATTATAAAGACAGAAGGTAAGCTTTGTGATCAAGTTATTCCTATTTTGATTGACCTTGGATCTAATTATAGCTATATTAGTCTTGACCTAGTGGATCAATGTTGGTTGAGTAAATAAGTGCATGAAAAATATTGGTTGGTGAAGTTGGCTCTAGGAACCAAGAGAAGAGTTCATCACTGGATGAAATCTTTTTCATTTGAGGTTAATGGTATGCCTACATGAACACGTATAAATGTGCTTCCTTTGGGATCATATAGTATGTTGGGCATGGATTAGTTGTTGATTCACAGGAATAAAGTGGATTATTATGACAAGGCTATTGAGTTCTTGTATGATGATGGGGAAAGGAGAGTCTTGCAGGGAAATAATAAGCCTACATTAGTGAGAATGATTACAACTATGGAAATAAAGTGAAACCATAGGAAGGGATTTGTATTGTTTATAGTTCACATTTCCAGTGACAAAGGGAAAGAGGGTGAGGATGATGAATTCATGAAGAGGTATCCTATCTTGCAATAGTTTTAGGATGTTTTCCTGTAGATATTCCAAAGGTACCACTTCATAGGGAAGTGGATTTCTCTATTGATTTGATGCTAGGAGAAGCACCAACATCTAAGGCACCGTACAGGATGAGCACTCCATAGTTGGTGGAATTGAATTTGTAGCTTAAGGAGATGCTTGAGAAGGGATACATTAGGCCAAGTGTGTCACCTTGAGGTGCACCAGTGTTGTTTGAAAGGAAGAAGGATGGTACTCTCATATTGTGAATTGATTAATGACAACTAAATAAAGTGAATATCAAGAACAAACACCCATTGTCATGGATTGATGATTTATTTGATCAGTTGAAGGGAGATGCATTGTTTTCAAAGATTGGTCTGAGATCAGGATATCATCATATCTACATCAAAAAAGAAGACATATATAAGACTTCATTTCATATAAGTTATGGGCACTATGAGTTTGTGGTGGTTCCTTTTGGTTTTACCAATTCCCCAACCACCTTCATGTGTTTGATGAACAGTGCGTTACATCCTTACTTGGAAAAGTTTGTCATAGTATTTGTTGATGATATATTGGTATATTCAAAGAATGAGGAAGAGCATGTTGACCACCTTGAAAAGTGTTGATATTGTTGAGAGAGAATCAATTGTATGCCAAGCTCAGCAAGTGAAGTTTCTTTCAGACTCATATTTATTACTTGGGACATGTTTTTTACAAAGAAGGGATAACAGTGGATCCAAAAAAGACTAAAGCTATCATGGAGTGGACAACTCCTATGAATGTGGATGAGGTCAGATCATTCATGGGATAGAAGGTTATTACAAGAGTTTCATTAAGAACATCTCTAAGATTAGTTATCATATTACATCTTTTCAGAGAAAATGGAAGAATTTTGAATGGACATAGGAGTGTGGAACTAGTTTCAAGTAGTTGAAGAATTTTCTTACTAATGCTCTAGTTTTGAAGATTGCAGATCTTGATAAGGTGTTAGTGGTTTGTACAAATGCTTGCAAGGAAGGACTAGGTGGGGTCTTGATGCAGGAAGGACAAGTGATTTTCTATGAATCAAGGAAGTTGAATGATCACAAGCATAACTATGTGACTCATGATCTTGAGTTGGCAACTATCATTCATGCATTGAAGATATGGATACATTATCTCCTTGGAAGGGGGCTTGTTCTGATGACTGAGCACATTGGAATTAGGTATCTATTTGACCAACCCAATATAAATTCCAGACAAGCTATAGGGTTGGCTACCCTCAATAATTTTGACTTTGAGATCAGGTACATTAAGGGCAAGGAGAACACGATTGCAGATGCTCTTAGCAGGAGAGTGCAGGTGAATCATATTTAGCGTTGAGCTCTTATGGGACATATTTGCAAGATCGGATCTTGTATGCAGGGCAACATGATGAGAGATATTAGTAGTTGAAGCAAAGGTTACATTAGTAGGGTGAAGGTGATAGGGATGAGGAGTATCACCTCATGGCAAATGGCTTGGTTAGATTTAAGAACAATATGTATGTTCTTAACAGTGGTGAGTTGAAGAAGATTATATTGAGATAGATTCATTTCAAGCTATATCCAAGACACCCAGGATATCAGAAGACTTTGATGGCTCTTAAGAAGTTTTATAATTGGTCAAATTTGAAGAAAGAAGTAGCTGAGCTATTTTCAAGATGCTTGGATTGTCAGCAGGTGAAAGCAAAGTGTAAGCATCTAGCTAGTCTATTGTAACCTAGTCCAATTCCAAAATGGAATTGGGAGGTCATTTCCATGGACTTCATTACAGGATTGTCAAGGACATCAATGTAGAATGATTCCATCATGGTTGTGGTTGATAGGTTGAGAAATCTAGCTCACTTGATTGCACTGAAGTCTACTAATTCAACTAGTGAGGTAGCTCAAATATTCATCACGGAGATAGTGAGATTGCATGGAGTTCCCAAGAAGATTGTATCAAATAGAGATTCCCAGTTCACTTCCAAGTTTTGGAAGAAGTTGTTTGAAATATTGGGGATATAGTTAGCTTTTAGTACATCTTATCATCCACAAACAGATGGATAGACAAAAATGGTTAACAAGATTCTTGAGGATATGTTGAGGCTGTATGTCATGCATCAATAGAGGAAGTGGTAGGAGTATTGTAGGTTTTAACCCCGTACAGAAATTACCTGCATATGAATTCTAAAACACATAAAATAAACAATGCGAGAGAATAACACATAAAACACATATACACAGAGATTTTCCCCTGGATCCCAAAACTAAGACTACTAGCTTGATTTTTCATTATATTCCTTTCAATGTTATAATACATATTTATACATGCCTAAGCATCCAATAACATGGATTGAAAACCATTGTGTCCAAAACCATGGATTGAAAACCATCGCATCAAAAAAACGTTTAGTCATTTTTCCATCCCTGAAATGCCCATTGTCTCTCTACACCAAGAGTACTTCTCAGAGCTCACAAATTTTGTCAATGCATCTACAGTATTCTTCAAAGTGTCCACCTTTACCAACAACACCTTTTTATCTTCTATCATATCCCTCACAAAATGATACTGAACATCAATGTGCTTTGTCTTTGAATGATAAGCAGGGTTCTTTGCCAAGAAATTGCACTTTGGCTGTCACAGTCTATCCTTATAGCTCCCTGTACTAACCCCATACTTGAACACAATCTCTGCAACCAAACTGCTTCCTTGCTTGCATGAGTGGCTGCCAAGTATTCTGCCTCTGTAGTTGATAGTGCCACTACAGATTGTTTCTTACTCATCCAACTGACTGCACCTCCAAATAGGTTAAACACATACCCACTTGTAGATCTTCTCTGATCCAAATCTCCAGCCCAGTCTGCAACAACAAAGCCATGAATATCCAACACTTTGTCCAATCCTGGTCTTCCTTGGTAGCACAAACCATAATCACTAGTGCCACGCAAATACCTGAAAACCCGCTTCACTTTTGTCCAGTGCTCCTTCCCTGGTTTTGACATAAACCTGCTCAATACTCCCACTGCATGTGCAATGTCTGGTCTAGTACAGACCATGGCATACATCAACCTACCGACTGCACTTGCATATGGAACACGGGACATGTCCTCTTCCTCTTCTTGTGTCTTGGGACACTGTTCAGCAGATAACCTCACACCTACAGGGATAGGAACCTTCACCGGTTTACTATCCTGCATATTAAACCTCTGCAATATTGTCTCGACATACTTCCTCTGGTTTAACTAGAGCTTCTTCTATTGCTCGATCTCTTTTAATTTCCATGCCCAAAATATAGTTGCAGCACCAAGATCTTTCATGTCGAATTTGGAGGACAATTGGGTCTTCAAATCCTGGATAATTTCTTTGTCATTTCCAACCAGCAACATATCATCCACATACAAGACCAGATAAATAACACGGTCACCAATTAATTTAGAATACACACAATGATCTGCTTTGCTTCTGGTGAAGCCAAGTCCCCGTATAAATGTATCAAATTTCTGATACCACATCCTTGGTGACTATTTTAACCCATACAGAGACTTCTTTAACTTGCATACTAGTTCTTTCTTACCTTTCACTGCAAAGCCTTCAGGTTGCTTCATGTAGATTTCCTCTTCCAAATCCCCGTGAAGAAATGTTGTCTTCACATCCATCTGTTCTATCTCAAAATCAAAAGCAGCAGCAATAGATAAAAGTAATTTAATAGAGGTTACCTTGGCAACAGGAGAAAAAATATCACCAAAATCAATTCCCGGCACCTGGGAATAATCTTTTGCTACCAATTGAGCTTTGTATTTCTCCACCTTTCCTTATGCATTTGTCTTCTTCTTGAACACCCATTTGCTGCCAATGGGTTTCCTTCCAGCCGACAACTCCACTAGATCCCAAGCCTCATTTTTGTGCAAATATGCCATTTCATCAATCATGGCCTCTTTCCAAAGTTTTCCATCCTCTGAATCTACTGCTTCTTTCACAATTCTGGGATCATCATCAGTAATAGATAAAGAAAAATTTGAACAGAAATTAGATGGACTATACCTTTCTGGCTACCTTCTTTTTCGAACTGATCTTCTCACACCTGGAGTTTGTGGCTCTTCATCTTCTGATTCTTCCTCTGCTGTAGAGTCTGATTCTTCCTCCTTTAGCTCAAACTCTATCTTCTCAGGTTCCTTTGGTTGAACATTATGTTTAATAACATCTTTCACCTCTCTAAACACCACATCTTGGTTGTACACAACCTTCCTTGTTACTGGGTTCCAAAGCTTATAACCCTTTAA
>APFE030665520.1:25316-65921 GCA_000404065.3 Pinus taeda
CTTGCATATGAATTCTAAAACACATAAAATAAACAATGCGAGAGCATAACACATAAAACACATATACACAGAGATTTCCCCTGGATCCCAAAACTGAGACTACTAACTTGATTTTTCATTATATTCCTTTCAATGTTGTAATACATATTTATACATGCCAAAGCATCCAATACCATGAACTGAAAACCATCTCGTCCAAAACCATGGACCGAAAACCATTATCGTTCAAAAAAAATGTGCGAAAATCATGTACAAAACCATAGGTGGGTCCGCCCAAACCTAACATAGGTTTCAAAACCAAAATTTTCTAGGGCGCTACCTTGGACCCCATAAAGTGGGATTACGGGTACCACTCAAACCCCTTGTGACCTCCCCCTCTAACCCCTGGTTAACTACGTGGGCTAGTCGTGGAAAGAATATAACACAACCCAACAAGTATCTTCCATTGGTAGAGTTTTCATATAATAATGGGTACCAAGAATCCTTAAATATGAGTCCATTTGAGGCTCTCTATGGAAAGAGTTGTAATACTCCTATCAGCTAGAGTGATCTAGTGAAAAGGGTGTTGATTGGACCATATATGTTGGTTGAGATGGAGCTATAGATGTAGGTTATCAAAAGGATCTTAAAGGTAGCATAGGACAAGAATAAGAGTTATGCATATCAACATAAAGCATCAAGAAGTTTTATTTTGGGGAGCATGCATATTTGCACATCAAGCCCAAGAGAATCTCTTTGAGAATTGGGTCATGTGCCAAGCTGGAACCTCGGTATTGTGGGCCTTTTAAGATCGTAGATAGGATTGTACCAGTGGCTTACGTACTTGTACTTCCACCAACAATTAAAGTCCATGTTGTTTTACATGTTTCATTGCTTAAGAGATATGTGCAGGATGTTGATCATGTGATTGATTGGTATGTATTGCAGGTGGAACCATAGGGAGAGTTCCACCCAGAGCCACAACACATATTGCAGTGGAAAAAAACTCATGCTCCTGAATAAAGAAATAGAGCAAGTTAAAGCGCAGTGGAAGCACTTTGGGACCAATGAAGCTACATGGGAGATGACTGATCATATGCAGGCTATGTATCCTTCTTTATTTGTTAATTGAAGCAAATGAGTTTTTGAATATCTATATATATATCTATATATATATCATATATATATATATATATATATATATATGGATGTATGTATGTATGTATGGACTAGCGTTATAAAGCTCCAATAAGCAATATGTTTGTCTTGGTTTTCAGCAGTAGTTTATTGCAAATACTGCACCACGCTGCATTATGAAGCTTCGAATGTAGTATGCTTTGCTGGTCATAAGTGCCATAGAACACCAAAGATGGAATTACCCTAAGGGGGAGGGGTTTGTAACAACCTCTGGTTAATTTTATATGTAAATATAATAAGACCAAGGTCATGGGACATGTATTCTGAGTTGAATGGTGTGAAAACATTATAATGGACATCATTTGTGGTTTATTAATGGCTATGGAAATTGACAAAGGCATTGGAAAAGGAAAAGAGGAAATAAATGGATTTTAATTAAGGAAATAAAGGAAAATAGGAGAAAAAGGAGATGAAGAGACACAAATATGCATGCAAGGGAAATTAGATGAAAATTAAGAAAAAAATGTAAAGGAAGAGACTAGGCATCAATGATAAAAAGGCATCAAAGAAATAGTTCACAACTTTTTCCAATTTAGATTTTGGATCTCTTCTTCCATACGCTTACACTCTTGCACACTTAGAAAATTCTTGGATCATCCTAGCATTCACTTGTACTTGGAGAGAAGAAATCAAAGGATAAGAAAAGGAATTGTGACCAGTAGAGAGAAGGTTGGATCAAAAACTACAATTGGAGTTCATTGGAGGTAACAGGTTGCATTTGTGATTTCCTTACTGATATTTGGATGCATGGTAAATGAATATGATTTTTTGGTTATTTTGTTGTCATTGGCATGGGATTTTCCTAGATTGATGGTGGTTTTAGCCTTGCCTTGCCATTTCCTGGATAGTCATGATGTGGTGGGTTCTCTATTCGATTAAGATTTGGATTGCCGATAGACTTAGATCTTGGTTGGTGGTCTTGGGAAAATTCGCAAGGGTCAAGGGTGGAGATGGGTGTTCTCCTAAGACTATTGACGGATGGGTGAAAATAGGAAAATTCCTCTGGAGCTGGTGAAGGAAGTCGGAGGAATCCAAGCTTGTTTTGATGTTAGTGATTTTTGGACCGGTTAGGTGAAATCACTGTGGATGGGGTTTAGTTTGGTCCCTGGAAGCCCTAGTTGGTTCTATTTTGGTTTAAACCATATGATCCCACATCCATGCTTGGAATATGGCATGGGGGTGATTGGCTAGAAGAGGTATCTGGTTCAACCCAATCTATGGTTAGGTGGTACGTTGAAGTCCCTCACTTGGTTGGAATTCACATATGTTAATACGAGTTATTTTCTAATTGTGATTAATAAGCACATGTACTTGTTATTATATTGATCTTATGGTTGAATTTTCATGGATTCTATTTTATTTATATGTTGGTTATATGGATGGTTATATGATATGCTCTTGCTATGGATCTTGTTCATGATTGAATGATTGATGATTGTATAGGTTAACAAGTGTTGTAGTTAGCTTAAGAGGGTATTAGGCCTTCTTGATGATTCTCTGATGAAGTTAAAGAGGTAAAGATCATATATGAATTCATGATATATAGCTTCTATGTTTACCATATGTTTGATGAAATGTTTAGTATGCGACTAGCATGTTTTGAGCAAGATCTAGCCTTAGTTTTGATTGATTACACTTGTTATAATCTTAGACCTGATTTTGGAAAGTTTTGGAAAATTAGGAGTAGTCGCATGTAGGCCAGCCCTGAAAAAGTGGCATATACCTTGCGACCACATGCACATAACTAGAAGATTTCGGTCATAACTACATGCAGGAAGCCTTGTGGGTGCAGTTGGAGCCTTCCAACTACACACACAATGAGTCACGGGTGCGGTTTGGAGGTAAATCTTGTGAAAATAAGTACCATCTCAGGGATTGATCACCAAAGGTGGTTGTCAGACTCCTGAATGACCTAATGTCCCTGATGGGTGGCAGTAAGAGTTCTAGTTAGTAGTCCCCACTTCCATAACTAGAACATGGAGGTTGAGTCATGTCATAGTAAATCTCAGTTCATGTTTACCCTAGAGATCTTGTAAAAGTGGGTACATGTGGGAGGAGTGGTTACATATATAGTAATAATAATCTTTTCAAACACATTTCATCATGTTTTTTATCATCTAAGCTAAGCTAGTATGTGCTCAAATAGATTGGGTCGAATAGAGAGGAGAACAAAATATATTCAAAGTGCACTTGCGTACATGATATTTGCACAAACCATTCCTCATTAACACTCCTGAATCATGTGTCGTCATGTTCTATGTGCTTTGGGAGAAGAGATCGAGAGCATGGTGGTTGATTTCTTGCTGCCAGCAATTACCAGGATCTCTAGTTACCAATATTATTCCATCCATGATATACAGTCATTGTAACTTAAAGATAGTAGTTGGTCAGGTAGGACATATCTTAGCACTTAGCGATAGGGTCATAGGAGATCAAATTTACTAGAGGAATATACAAAGAGGGCCAGGGCACTAAGAACAAAGGCGTAGAGGCAACTCGTAGCATGTCAAAATCGAGTTGACTCATTTGTTGACTCAGTGTCAGATTGTGGAGAATGGTGATTTCTTTGCACTTCTCTACAAGTGGAATTTTTTGTTGAACAATTTTGGTATGTTGCATTTTATCATTCTCACACATTTGATGCACTTATCTATTTCTATTGGTAAATTATTTTATATTTCAATTGAATCACATGTTATATATGGATATAAAATAATAAAGTAATGGGTCGAGGGTCAAACATGTCTTGTCTCAGTAATATTCTCTATTCAGTGCATACACATTTACATTCACATTAGATTAAAACGAGAAACTTGACCATTTTCAAGCCAATGAAATCAAAGTAAAATGGAAGCATGATGTGAAAATCGAAAGAAATAGGAAATGTGTCCCTGTTAGGCACTAGTCAATCTTGATTTTAGTGGTTCATGCTTTCATTAAAATAATATTTTTGAAGTGACTAATTTTGTAGCAATTGATTTTTCTACATATAAAGTCACTCGTAAATTACCTGAATGAACAATCGAAATGATTCAACAATGAGGCAAATAATGAATCATTTATATAAATAATGTGACCGACTACTTAACCTTGCACGAAGTGGACAATACTCATTGAAGTTCATGACTTGACAAGAATGTCATTCTGCTTGAAGTAATAGCAATATTGGTGACACTATTACTAAATGAGTAGGTGATATGTTTGTAAGGTGAGGGAAGTTTGATACCAAATGAAGAGAATCTTGGTGATCATCTATAAGGGATCAATAACCATCTGTGAGAAGGTGACATAATATTAATGATTGGTCATGAGACAAACTCCCTAGGTTTATAAGACAAAATTAGAGTCGAAGAGGAAAAGACTAGTTGGGAAGTAGCCGCATGCACAAAACATGAAGAGGCTAATGCGTAGGGAAAAGTGGAGTGCATGGAATTGTATGCAACACTCTATCTTCTCCATTTCCATCTAGGAATACCGATCAATGTGGTTGCAAGGAAATTCCCTCTCTCAACTCAACAAGTCCATCAGAATGTAGTAATTCATCATATCAAAGCAATTCTTAATGTGTTTATTAGAGTTCATACACCTTTCTTTGTGATCATTCATTTGTTAACTGGGTACGGAGGTGTGGGAGTACAGAGAAGTGTGGATAAATCACCATACTCTACACCTCAAAAAAACATGATAGCATAACTAAGAAAAAACATAATAATGATAATTGGGACCTTTTATCGAAAGCATCAATAGGTGGTGGCAAACTTGTTTAATTTCATTGTGCATATTGCGAAGGTGTAGAGGAAGCTTTCATTGTGCTTCCTCTGCACTCTAGTTGATTTGTTTCTACATCTACATGTGCTTTATAAACAAAATGTGTCCATCGAATGTTCTCTAATAATGACAATACGTGGACCCCACACTACCTTAATGACATCGACATATCGATAACTATAAAAGAAGCAAAGTATCAAATTTGTTACAATACAAATACAAATACACTATAAAGAAATGCAAGAGTGATATGTTTTTGGAAAAATCAATGACTGCAGAGCATTGCATGGAACATTTAGAACTTGCGTTTCTATGATCAACACCTGCAGAGCTTTGCATGGAACATTTAGTACTTGTGTTTCTATGGCTCACTTATTTCCTAATTCTCTCTCCCTTCAGTCATTTGAACTGGAAATGGAAAGTAGTTCCACCGCAAATTTAGGGAAACAAACTTCATTGCAATGGAATCATGGAAAGGTGACTATGAAATTGAATGAGATCCTCATATTATTTTTGTATCTATTTTCATATCTGTAATATGAATGGAATATATTGAAATTCCAGCTTCTACATGTATCTAAACGCATGCATCTCAGTGTCTCCAATATGCTTGATAGATATATTGAATTCCCAACTTCGATTTATAATGGATACATAATATAGTTAATATTCTAAGAGGAGTGGTTACTTGTAACGAAACCAAGTTGAACTTATTTTTATAATGCATTGTTATCCAGGTCATTTTTATAAGGTATTCTTAATTAGGTTGATTAAGGGTTTAATTGAAAGGTGGTATATTTTTATTTAGGTTGATGGGGGTTTAATTAAAAGGTGGGTGAGGGAAATTTGGTTGGCAATGGGAAGGAAATTTGGTTTGGAGAGAAAGACATCATTTATTGTTTTTAAAATTATTTAATTATTGAGGGACAAAGATTTTTGCATGATTTCTCACACTATAGATTTATTTACAATTTTGATATGGAGGGAAGGATGGCCTATGAAAGACAGGTTGGGATTCATGAACAATAAAATAGATTTATTGAATCATTTTTTATTATGTTTAGAAATGAGTAATGTTCAAATCTGGGAATGTCATGACCATCTAACCTAGTCTTTTTCTCCTTTGGGGGTTTACACACCTAGGGTTGGATATATGTTTTTAAGTATAAAGGAAGGAAGGAGTGAATTCCTGTGGTGGCACTATCTTTGTAAGTTGAAATTTCCTTCAAAATAAAAGTTTTTTATGTTGTGTGTTATTGTCAGTCTTTGCAGTGTTCCAACAGGGATCAAATATGCTCTTATAAAGTGGTCTTGGGGTGTCGAAATCAAATTTTTGTCATTTCAGTGAGTCTTCAAGTAAAATTTGGTTACTAGGTATTAGGTCTAGGATTGTTTTCACTCCTTCCAAAGTTTTCCAAGTACTAGTCCATGTTACCATTTGGCTGAGTGTATCATCATTCGAAGATTTGTCATCATTATTTCAGGTTCCAACGAGTCACTTTACACCTTGTTTGTGCTTCAGTTGTGCTAAGGTAAGGCTCATTTCCCTCTTCTAGGGTTTTGAAGGTAATTTTCCTTGGATGGTAAAATCATCAACAAAACTTATATCATAATGCTCATACACATTCCCCTACCCTTAAAATAAATTCTTAAACACTTTCCATCATTGATATACCTTAAATTCATCATTTTCCCACAAACCCTAGCCTATTGCTACATTTTGACACTTTTCTAGGTTAAGCTTGTGTTTTGCCATTTTGGACCCCTTCCCCTCATTAAATCTTTGAAATTCCACTTTCCCCTACTTCCTAATATCCCTCCCTACTTCCAAAAAATTTCTCAAGATATTAGAAGCTCCTCATCCCCTTCATTTCCCTTCATTTCTACAAATCCCTTGTTCCACACATCGGGATAGGTTTTATTCAAATGACGTTTTTGAGCAAGAAAAGACGAATTTGAGAAAAGTGAGAGAGGTTTTTTCCCAACATAGACTCCAAAAGCAAAACCTCCTTCATGTTTTACACACGTATCATGGTTTGGGAGAAATGTCCAAAACACCATTTGCCTCAGGAGAGTTGCTGCACTTCTGGAGTGACTTTGGGAAAATCAAGATCTCTCCTAGTTGGAGTGACTAAATGACTTTCTTGATGAGTCAAATTATAACTAGACACAAATTTATTTCCATTGAGCTATCATGAGCTCAATTTGGAGTTGAGGAAGACCTCCAAAAGTTGACTGAAACAACAATCTGCATTTTGGCAACCTCATTCTGCACATTTTGACTAGTCTTGGGAGATTAGGCTTTTGACAGGGTAAATGAGATCCAAATTGAAAAATTCAAAATGTTCTGGAAAGTAGACTCGACAAGTTTCCTAACAAGCTATTTCAAACCCAATTCAGACATCGGGAAGGCACTCAAAAGTTGATTTGAAGTCAGCACTACGCATTTGTCCAGGAGAGGCACTACACGTTTCCTTAAGGCGCTACGCACTTGACATGCAACCCAATTTTTTATTGTTTCTTTGGTTTCACTTTTCACTCGAGGGATTTTGGTTTTTAACTCATTTAATTCATGACCATGATGTAATTAAAGTATATCTTTTGTTACCTAGGGTAGATACATTAGATGAAAAGCTTAAATGAGATGAATGAATCAGTTTTGCTTCATACTAGGAATGTTTCAGTTTCAGCATCCTAGTCTTCAGCTGTGTGCTCAACTTTTTGTGCAATTGATTCCTCCTCTCATGGATTCGAATCCTTAGCTAGGATTTATTGTTTTGAAGCCTATATTATGTATTTTCTTAGTAATTATGTCGTTGGACTTAGTTGGATGCTCAGAGCTTGATTGTACATCATTGTAAGTAGTTTGGCAAGGAGATTAATAAGATTTGCAACTATTCTTATGGGATCCCTGTGGTATGGAGTTTTAGTATTGTTTCTTCTTTTGTGATCATTTGTTTACATGTTTTATTTATGCCATCATTCATTTCATTGCTTCTAGTTCAATGTTTTCAAGTTTGATAGGTAGAATCCATTGTATCAGTGCTCTGCCTTGGGAAATCATTCAATGTTTCATGTTTTCTACTATTTAAGTAGGATCCATGATTGTCAACGCCCTTCTTAGCTCCTCATCAGTCTTAAACACCTCACAACATCAAGCCTAAAGTGCTAAGCCTATTCTTACCTTGCCCCATAGAACACCTTACATTTCTGACCTAATTTCCCAAACCTAAACTGCCCAGCTCCTCCTAATTTGACAAAACACCAACAAATTCAATCAAAACGTTCGAGCTACTATACCTAGCCTAAAATACTTTACTTGATCCACTCATCTTGACTGAGATCCTTACGGAGAGAGCCATCTCTCGGCCTAGTAGGGCTAGCTACTTGGCTAAGCTTCGTTTGTGGTTACCTTGGCATTGCCTCTCTTCAGCCTGAGGTCAATCTAGGTGATAACATTGTGTATATTTATAAACAAAGTATTAACTTGGCATATTATAGAAGAGGAATTAGAAGGGGCCTCATAGATGTATTCTTTAAAGACTCGTCATGGAGAAAAATGGTCATTTTATCACAAATTGTGTTTATTCAAAATAAGTGTGGTTGGAAGTGGAGTTTCTAATAGGATTGAAAAATGTTTGGTCAAGGGATTATACAAAAGTAGGCTTGAATAATTGGGTAGGGAAACCATAAACAAAAGCTTTTAGGATTTTTTGGGATTTTCAATTAATAGTGGCTTGGGGGATATGGTTGGCTAAGAACCTTTCAATTTTTGAGGAAAAACATATTCCTCAAATAAAATTTGTATCCAATGGCTTCAACCTATTGAGTCATTTTCCATAGGATAAGGAAGAAAAATCAGTGAGGGTAGTGGATGTGGAAAAATCTAATAAGAGTTTTCCATGGGATTTTTTTATAGGGTGTCACTAGAGGATTCTACTATATGTGGAGGGGAAGGGATTATATTCTTTGAATATAATCATTCCATTAAGTTTAGGGTAGGATTTAGGAGGGTTCAAATAATTATGGAAAATTGATGGCACTAAAACTAATATTGTTGTTAGCAAATGAAAAAGGAATTAACACTTTATAGGTGTTTGGTCACTCTCAAATTGTCATGTGATTAGTAAAACACAAACAAATATGTCAAAATGTGTTTTAACAATTTTTTATTGGAAGAAGTCAAAGGTTTGAGAGTGTTTTTCAACCATCTTGCTCTTTAGCATGTATATAGGGAGAGAAATATGGAAGTTGATGGTTTATCCAAAGATGGAATTGTAATGTAGCGTGGTACCTGAATGATAACATAAAATATGAATGGGGACATTTCAAAATATTATCACCTTCCTTTTCATGAAATTGCATTTGGAGAAAGAAATGCTCCTATATGAATCCGTTCTTATCTCTAATCAAAGCTCACTCTTTAGCAATTTTGATAGTGTTATTTATTCTATTTCTAATCATATCTCTAACATGGAAAGTACATCCATTCTCTGAGTGGATAAATGGAGGTTTTTTTTTTTTGGACTAGATCTAATGAGGTTGAGAAAGTGTAGCTTCATACTTGGAATTTTTTTGTAAAGCTTTAGAAAATCCCACGTGAGGGAAATTACTAGAAAATGTTTGAGAAAACAAGTGAAGAATGTAAATTCCTAAGTTTTTCAAAATAACAATGAAATTATCATTTTTTTCTGAGGAACAAAAAGGTTAATGGACATGGAGTAAAATTAACTTTTCACTTTATTCATAACATGTATCAAATCTATATTCAAGTTAAGTTCAAATATTTTTATATAATTTTGTTTACTTATCTAATCTTATTATCCAAATTCAATACTATATGGTAGGAAGTACCCTCTCTCATCCTATCCATGTTGTGTCTTCCTCTTTCACAACCTAAGTGATGAGCCCCAAAATTGGTAACGTGTTGGGCTCATTTGGCCTAATTATCCTTTTTTAGTCCTTGTTCAATCCTTCATTTTCCATAGCTTATGCATTATTTTCAGTATGTTTATGTCATTTGTACGAATAAGGGTAGTCACTCTTCCTAGGTGGCTAACACGTGCTCATTTTAGGTTTTTTGACACATGTTGGAGCAAAACCGAGCAATCATGGGCTAGAAGACAACCAAGCTTGAGGTGAGGATTCGTAGGGGGGTTGTCTATGACATTAAATAGCCCTTCCTCAGGATCTTCACCCCCAACTCCGAGCTCCAAAGGCCACCAAAACCAGATCTAGAAGGCAACCAAGCAGATTTTAGAGGGGGCTGTCTACTTCACAGTTTGGATAGCCAAGTCCCATAGATTTAGGAGGCCAACTAGGGCCCTCGTGGTGTATAAATGTTAAGGCCTCAACCTTCGTAAGGGACTTTTGAAACCATTGCATATTTTGCACTACAGTGTTGTTAGCTTTAGCTTGTTCTCTTGCAGCCATTTTGGCATAACTCTTGACTTATGACTATTTTTTGATAATGAGAAGCAGTCTGATTTTATATCAACTCTGAGTTTTCTATAGGAGCCATAGCTCTAAGGGTTGGGCCCAACCTGAGAGCCTAGGGCTTCCTTTTTTGTACTGTTATCTTTCCTTTTTGCATCATTGTTTCCATTTTATGCATTTGAAACGTATTTCTGTTAGGCAAATTTAGTTGTGTTGATTAAATAGGTCACTGTTTGTGAATAGAATTGCTTCAGATGTTTAAAATAGATTGGCAGGATAATAACAGGAAAAAAGCTCCAAGAAAAGGGTCAACAACACTTTCGGTTTCACCTCATCCTTATTGGATTAGGGGCTGGAATTGAAGTAACCATGTTGTCCTAACAAAGGCACTAGTTTGCCTTACCATGCAATCCTTAGTGTACTATTTTCAATTGCATAAGTTAGTTATGGGTTCAGATCTCTGAAATGTTTCATTACATAGTTGTTGTACATGGTTGTCTTTCCAAATAAAGCTGATGTTCATTCATTTTATTGTCAGTTAGATTATATTAGCTAGGACTTTGATTATTTGTAAGACTTTGTTGATTCAGTTGAATGTACACTGTGCAGAGCATCTCTACCACTCTTTCATCCACCTAAGCTTCATCAGAGCCATTTTTTCCATCTCCTAGCTAGGTTCCCCGTCTCACACCTGTCCTTTTTCCCACGTAACCCTACCTTGTTGTACAATCATTTGTTCAACCTTCTTTGAGCCAAGTCAGCCTTCTACACCTTCTCACCACTCCATCCACCCATCCCTGGGTCACTCCAGGCCCCTATCCTACCTCCATATCCATTCATGCATCTTCCCTCACTCACCCATCCTCTAAAATCCAATTTTTAAACATCCTGTAGAAATTTCTGAACATCCTGTAGAAATTCCTGAACATCTTGTAGAACCCCTACAGACTTCCTGTAAAAGCTCACAAATGAGGTTTCTTGACAGCCAAACTTTGTGAAACTCTTTGGAAGGGTGTTAGGGACTCCTTAGACCCTCTCTGAACCTTCCCAACCTTTTCCAAGCATTTCTCGTCCTTGATCCACCCTTTCATAGTAAAGAACATTGAAAGCATATGAATGATGAAACTGACAAATTAATCAAAAATACAAAAAGATGTTTTCTTAGGACATAGGTATTCTAGACACATGTATTTTACCTTCATAGAAGTAATGGCATCTCTTTCAATAGTTTGCATTCTCATCTTTGCATCATTAGGACTAGCTGGTAGAATTAGGGCTTGCTAGGGTTTTCTCTTTCCTTCAATTTTTCAATCTCTTTTCGCAAATAGATTAGCTTTCTTCAAGTTAGCTTTCATCCATCAATTAAAAATCTTCTTCTAAGATCTCATAGAAGTTGGCTTAAGCTCCTAGCGGACTTGTGCCAGCTGACCAAGTGACAGCTGCAACAAGAGCTAGTACTTGTGCATACAGCACCGTCGCTTCCAAGTTTGTTACAAACTACCGGGTTGATAAAAGTAAAGAAAGGAGTCCCAGGAGTTGCATCATTATTGCTGCAATACTGGAGCCCACCATCATTCACCAATGCCATGCAAATTATGAGCCCACTCAAAGGGTAGTGATGTCTCCTTCTGGGACAGTTTTATTCTATATCACCCCTGAATCAATAAACAAGATGCTGCATTTCAAACCAACTGAACCATTGACTCCTCTTACCATGGGATTTCTGCTTGATCAAGGTGCCAAATTTCCAAGTACAGAGATAACCAAAATTGGAAAAACATTTATGAAACCCAATTATCAACCACAAGAACCTCCTCCATACCTAGACACTTGGTTTAATGACACAGAAAAGTTCATCATTGATATGATAGCCTACATCCTAGGATTCAAAACCAGTGAATATGTAGATGAAACCACATTGGTCCTAATGTCCATTTTTTCTCCAAGACAGCCCCCTGCTATCAAGTATGACTATGCCACCTACATTTCTAATAAGATCCATGAACAATTTATGAGCATGCATAGAGAAGGAGTGTTTAGATACACATCATACGGATACCATTTGTTGCTCTACTATCAGCCAAATAGTTTTCAAGTTCCCCTCAGAAAAATTGATGTCAAGGGAGAGCCAAGGTCTGTTATCTTCTAGACCCCAGTCTTCCACCATGTCTACTTTTCTCCTTACACTTATTGTGAATTTATTGATCTATTCATATATCCAGCCACCTCTTTATTGATAACAAGTCCTCTAGACAAGCTTTCTGGTGAAATGAAGAGAATTCTACAGCTCTCCAAGAGCTATAGCATAGGTGACTGGTACTTCTACCAGAATCACACTGTGATTCGGATTTATGGCTGTCAGCTGAGCCCGTACAAATTGCCAAGATATGTGCCAATGCACTTGTTTGCCCTGGAATACTTTAGACAATTCATCCACGCAGATACAATCCATTTCTATGAGGCCAAGAAAAAGGTACAACTTAAGATAAGGAATCAACTGGGCCCTTTCACCTTCAACCAGAGGAAAGCCTCGCTAGAAGCTGATGATATTTTAGGGCAGAAACTCAGACTAAAACAGAGCTTCTATTGGGCACCATATGACCCCAATCATTTTATAAGCTATAGGAAAGTCAAAAATAAACTGCCAGCATATGTCCACTCTCCAATCCCTGAAATCCAACAATATGCCAATCAACAAGACTGGATAGAGGGCACATTGTTTGAAGAGTTGACTGAGGAAGAGATATTGGAAAAATCAATGAAAGAGCTTGAGAAAACACTTGACCTGGAATCTTTTAGATAGGTACCTTTCAAGCTGCCCTAGCACATTGGAGGGGATACATCTTTTGTTGAGAGCTCAAAGCAAGCAGCACGAAAGGCCAGCTCAGCAGGAAAGGGCAAGGAAGTGATGGATGCAGAACAACAGACCATGGATGATCAGCCCTCTACAACATAAGAACAGGGTGAAGGGCAAGCTCCCCCAGCTCAAACCAAGGCTTCTGAAGCCCCTGTTCTACAGACTCCTCAAAATCAGGAAAAGAGCAGAAAGAGAGACAGAGAAGAGGATGCCCCTACCAGTGGACCATCAGAACAAACAGGAGATAAGAGGCAGAGGTTAAATCCATATTCAGAAGAAGAGTTTGTGGAAGACACCACAAGCACCATGGGAGGACAGGGAAGAACTGAGCAACAAGCATCTCCACTACCTAGCACCTCAGCTAGCTCATTCCAGCAAGAGCTAGAGAGGCAACATAGCATGGAAGTTTCACCCACCAGACCTCAAAGCAAACAAAGCTTGGACATCAAGAAGACTTTTACTGATATTAAAGCTAGAAATGATCCAATAAGGATGCAGCTTTATAATCAACTGATGAGGATAGCACCTACTAATCAACATAGGCTAATGGCTGCCTATGATATTCAGGAGAAGAAAATGATCCTCAGCCACTTCAAGCCCAAGACACAGCAACCCTAGTCAGTTGCTGACTATATAAGAACTAATCTGGAAGTGCTCTCCAAGGATATTCATCCAATTGACCAGATTGAGTTACATAAACAAACTGGGGAAATGGTGTATGCCACCTTGGCTCATAAGGCATTGGCAGCTCACCAACTGAAAAATTCATTATATAATACCTCAGCCCAATTAGAATTGGAGAAGGCTTCCTCCTTGGCTAAGGACAACAATATTAAGTCCTTAGAAGAGATCATCATCGAGCTGGGGCATAACCCTAAGGATGCAAAGGGAACCAAAGTGTTGATCAAGAAGAAGGAGGAGGATATTTCAGCCCTTAAAAAGAGACTAAAATTTCCAATAATAGTGCATCCACAAACTGTAGAGGTTTCACAGCGAAAGGAGGAAGAGGACATGGTAAGTCTGCTAATAAGAACGAATGGAAGATTGGTAGAAACAAAGCAAGCATTGGAGAAGGCCCTTAAAGAGAAGCAGGGAGAATCCACCTCCCAGCCACCTAAAGAAGCTCCAACAAGTGCCACTGCTCCCCCCACAGGTACAACAACACTCCCTCCTACCATCCCAGCATCAACAATAGGTACAACAACTACAAATGCTACAACAGCACCAACAACAAAGCAAGAAACTAGCATGAACATGGAAGAAATGATGAAAGCAGTGAAAGAGCTAGAGGCTCAAATGTCAGAGCTCAATGATACAAAAGAAAAGTTAGCCAAATTGGAGGTGAGCTATGATAAGTCAAAGATGATAGTAGCAGAAGAAACTAGAGAAGTAAAGACCCTAGAAAACAAGGTGAAATCATTGGAAAAGGATCTCTCCTTACGAAAACCTCTAGAAAATATTAAGATGATTTTGTGGACTAAGATTGGCCAGTCCATTACTGACCAATGGAGGTCAATTGAAGCAATCTATGAATAGATTGAGTTAATAGAAAGAGCACAAGAGCAAATCCAAAGGGCCAGGGCATCATTAAGAAATATGCCTGAGCAGGCTAATAGGCTCATCCATTTTTTGAATACTAATACAAAGGAACAGTTAGCAGCTTTAGAGATAACTGACAGGACAGACACCATTTTGACAATAAAGAACGTGCTAACCATGAGAGGTTTTATACAAACTTTGGAAAGGAAGTGTCAAGAGATGCAGATGGATATAGATGCCTTCACAGAAAAATTCACAAAATTGCAGCAAAGAGGTTTACCTAGTTTACTAACAAGCAATCAAAAACTGTTATCACATCAACAATATGCTCACAGGGTAAACATGTATGTAACAAATCAAGCCACTGCATCATCCAGAAGTTCAGAGGACACAGGACCTCCTTCCGGGCAGAGCTTATATGACAAATTGGAAGGATTATTTTTTATAGAACATAAAATAAATCATCTTTTTGAAGTCAAGCCTACCTTTTACAGGCATACTGAGGCTGATGAAATACCAGTAAAGATACAAAGACACCAGTTACCCACAGAACACTGGTGGCAGAGGATACTAGAAGTCTTGCCTAAATAATTTGGAGCTTGCTGCCTTTTACACCTAGTCAAACAACAAGACACGTGGTAGATGTCAAGAAAGGATCAGGTCACATTAAAGATGGATCAAGAGCAGGTGAACAAATCAGGACAGCAACGCAGGAAGGAAAATCAAGGACATAACTACCAGTCAAATTCCTGGGTAAAAGGTCTAAAAATATCTAATCAATTAAAGCAGCCAGCACAGCCTTAATAACTCCTGCCTTTATTTTTGCATTCATTTCTCTGATAGAGTGGGTGAACTGAGTTATTGTTTTATATCTTATCCTCAAGATATTTTGTAAATCTTTTTATAAATAACTCCCCAAGGAATGTATTCGGGGTTGGTGATTCTCCCATTTGAACTGCGTTGTAACTTAGATACTCATTAATACAAGGGGCATTGAAATGCATTGCTATTGGACTTTCTAAATGTGGATGTGATGACTCTGGACTCTGCTACATAATTCTTGTGTCTTGCTTTGGCTCAATAAGTTACTCTAACTGTGTTTTTGTGTTTACTATGTTTACAAATCTCATATATGTTTCATAATCTTAACAACAGGGAAAAAGAATAGCCCAAAACTTGTTTAAATACACTCTGTGTTCAATTCCTGTTGTTATCTATGTTTTCTTCAGAATTAGCTTGAATAGAAATTCTTAAATGCTTTTGTTTCTGCTAATTCCTTCATTTTGAACATTGTCAAGGAACTTCACTACTCCTTGAAAGTATTCAAGCACCTTCCCTCTGCCACTAGGATAAAGGATTCTTGACTGCCCTTTACCCCCTGGCCTACATCCCATCCATCATTGGCTTTTAATATTGTTCCAATCTGATTATCTTGCTCTGTAGTATTGCCTATCATCACAGAAACACACTCAGCAGTCCACTTTCATAGACTCCATTGCCCAATGGGATTAACCCTATCAGACCTACATCTTACCTCTGCTTGAAATCACCATCCAAACCCATTTAATACAAACCTTTGCACATCATAACTAGCATAAAACTTAAAATAAACAAAGTTAAAACATATAGAGAGAGCCCTCTCTGGATGCAGTTTGGCTAGAAATTGCATCTAAAAGACTGGTTGGTGGTTACCTCAGCCATATTCCCTTTTCCCAACAAGTTTTGGGGAACGACCTGAGTGATAACACCCATCACTTGACACTCTGGTGCTAGATATAGGAAGAAATTCAATTCCTTGGTTATCTTACAATGAATAAAATTATGGGTACTGCCTGAATCAATCAACACTATTACTTTTTTCTTCTTAATATTTCCTTCTATCTTGATAGTTTGAGGAGTGGTAATTCCGGCCAATGCATTACAAGATATGGTCAGATTCATTTCTTCTTTCTCCAGGGTTTGTTCCTAGTTTATATCCTCTTCTTTTGACGTTTCCTATTCCTTTTCTTCCTCCTCTTCACAATCTATGTAAAATAATTTCTTCTCAACACACTTATGACCTTTAATGTATTTTCTATCACAACTGTAACAAATCCTTTTTGCTCTTTTTTCTTCCAATTGTTGTGGTGTCAACCTTGTAGGTTGTGGAAGGCTAGGCGCAACAATACTTCCATATTTATAGTTGTGAGTGGTAGGCTTCCTTGTTGCCATAATTTTTCTTTCCATTTTTCTTGCCAACCTGAATGCCTTCTCCAATAAATCAGGTTCCCAAAGGTGAACCTCATGTTGGATGTTATCCTTTAAAATCCCTATGAAAACATCAATCCTATGCTCCTTTGAATATCTTTTACCCTTATATTCAATTTTTGGAAGTCCTCAATGTGCTCCATCATTGAACCCTTTTGTTTGAGATTTATTAATTCGCTAAAAAAGGTGTTTCTTTTTGCATCCTCATAATGTTCTATCATTTCTTCCGTAAACATTTCTCAAGTGACAATTTGTTTACGAGATCAAATCCATTAATACCATTCAAACTGATTTGGTTCCAAATATAGAGTTGCAAAGCGTACCTTTTGTGTGTTTTGCACATTATCGAGATCAAAATATTGTTCCATTTGTAGTATCCATGTTACTGGATCCTTGTCATCAAACTTCCTCATATCAATCTTTGGAATGTGGTGGGTCATTTTTCCAATGTTAGAGTCTATAAAATCATGATTAACATTTCTTTTGTTCTCATCTTGAGTTTCCTCTACTACCTTTTCGTCATTAAGAAGCTTTTCTTTTAGCAACTTTGTCAAACCTTCCTTCAAACCTTCCATGTCTTTCTTCAAATCTTCAATGTTGTCATTCTTCGAATCATGATTAACATTTCTTTCATTTTGATTATGAGTTTCCTCTACTAATGTTTTGCCATTAGGAAGCCTTTCTTGTAGCAACTTTGTCAAACCTTCCTTCCAACCCTCCTTGTCTTTCTTCCAATATTAAATGTTTTCTTCCATATCATCTATCTTAGCTTCCATGCCTTTCTTTAAACCATCCATCTTAGCTTTTATTACTTTTTGTGAGAGTGAAATTTGTTGCACTTAGTCTCGTAATTTTGATATATCATGTTGCATTTCTTCCTCTTCTTCATGAGTCATGCTAGAGATTTCAGGTTTCTTACTAGGTGTTTCCATTTTATTTCTTCGGGGCATCAATTAATGATTATGATGCTTCACTATGCCCTTTGAATTCCTTCAAACTAATTTTTCAAACCAAACTTATGCAAAATTTAAAAAAAACTACACACCTTTTTTCACTTTGTAGGAGCTTGACATTGAATCTATTGTATCTATGTAGTTTCAGATCTCCAAGGTATGAAATTGCGTCTTGAGGTAGCACACTGAGTCCTCTTTCTAACCCCACAAGTCTAATCAATATTGGATTCTCCAAGGAAGAGTTATTCCAAATCTCCCACGATGACCTGATTATAAACTAGTTCAGTAGAGCGAAATTGTACGAAGTGCCACATGTCATTGTTTCGATCTTACGACCTAAAACCAATACAAAGAAAACTACAGGTTGTTCTCTTTTTGTAAATTACTATGAAATTTCAATTTGATGCTCAGAAAAAAAGTTATGACGATTTTCCCTAGTTCACCTGTTTGAGATATAATTTGGGATCCTGCAAAAACCCTAATTTCATTGGATCCTATGTCCCCAAATATAGCGAGAAAAGATATGAAATTCGAACCCAGGGTTCAAAGGATTTCAACTCAAATGGGTTTTTTTTTAGCATCTGAACCATCGCAGAAAAATTTTTATAGTGAAAATTCCACGATGACCTTTTTGGAGCAACGAAACCCTAAAATGCAAACCTCTAATACCAAATGTTATGCAACCAACTCACAAAATAGAAGAAAAGATAGATCAACGCCTTTAAAATCAACCTCTTCGAGGGGGAAACCTCCTTTACATTACACAAATGAAAAGTTCTTGGATGATACAAATGAAAAAACCTCCTTTCTATATATAGGAGTCTAACAGGTCACAATATAATCAAATCCGACATTACAATAATAATATAAGGGCACAACGATAACAATAGTGGGCTTCTATGGGGCACAATAATAACAATATGGGGACAATAGGGGCACAACAATAACAATAAGGGCTATGATGACAATAGTAATGGGGGAATCACTAGTATTATAGGGATCTAACATTAAGTCAGGACTTTATCTTTTTCAAAAGGGGCATGTTAGGCACACTAATAATAGGTTCTAATACATGCCAAGTGCCATTGTGCACCAAGTGCTAATGTATGTTAATGCATGGAAAAGTATTTCAAGGCATGCTAGGGACTACAAGGCATGCCAACACATGCTAGGAGAGTTCTATGCTATGCTAGGGCATGCCACATGTGCTTGGGTGTCCTAGTCACGGTAAGATGTTCTAAGTACAAATATGTTCCAAGAAATGCAAGGTGCCAAGGAATGTTAGTGTATGCCAAAACATGTTAAGATGTGCCAAGAGTGTTGAGGAGTGCTAGGTCTCTCTCATTAATAGAATTGACAGATCCTGATTATGTATTAAATAATATAGTTCATACACACGCTAGTGGAACTTATCTAAAGGGAATTTTTTAGATAATAAGCCTAATAGAGATGAATCATGCATTGACTCATAGGAAAATTATATTTTCATTACTTGAGGGAAATGATACACACTAATTACTTCTTAACAAATTGACTAACTCTAACTACTATGGCCTTGGAGACATAATGAAAAATACTCCACAACAATGGTCTTAAATCATTATCTTTTGAAAAACAATATAGTAGCATACACATCATGTCATCAAAAGCTCATTGAAATGATCAATGGCGATGAACATTTTTTGACCATCACCAAAAGTAACAAAAAGGAGCATTGGTGAGGGTCAATAAAAGATCATCACTAGAAATGTCACCAAAGAGAGAATTAGTGATGGGCCTTTAACAACCCTCACCAAAAATGTTACTAAAAGTGGCTTTGGTGACAAACGTTAAAGGACCATCACTATATGTACTTACAACAACATTATTTTAAGGACTGTCACCATATGGGACATTGGTGATGGACCTTAAAGGTCCGTCACAGGCATGACCCTCACCAATGACCTTTTTTGTTGTAGTGTAGATTTTTCTAACATTATGTGGATATATTTTATATTCCTAAACATGTATTTGACAGCTATAATATCTAGTTTTCAACTATGGTTGATTCATCAAGGGAATAGAGTCTCTTGTGAGACAAGTTGAGTTGCATGCCAGCATGTTGGCTACAACAAGGTAAGGTAACTGGTATATTGTTATGTTTATTTATGCATTGATAGTTACGTGTTTATGGAAGTATGATGCAGGGGATTGCATGACAAAAGAGGCTGCCATGAAATCTTGAAGAAGGATCAGGTTGAGCTTTCCTTTGGAAGTAATGGGAACCCATGGGGTTGATTTGTGGTGTTTGTTTCTATTTTTGTGCTTTCAGTCTTTTGTGATTTTCTTGCGCTTGATTTGTAGTTTCTTTTGTTTTAGGTGCATGGCCATTCCACTTTGTTTGTGGTGTTGTATTGCTATTGGTTTTTGTGGTTTTATTCTTGTTTGTTTCTTGTTCTTTCCTTTCATGTATTGAGGTACTTGGATTTGGTTTGGGAAACATGAAAGTTAATGGAGCTCAGGGAGAGCTGAATGAAAACCAACATGTAATGTAAGAATCAGATGAATCTTTTGCATGTATAAGGGAAGTTGAGGGCAAGAGTATGATAGCTAGTTGGATTGGTTGGGTCCATTGATTAAATGGATGGTGGTAGGATAATCACGAGAAAGGTAATCAAGAAAGGTAAATTAAATGGATTTGAGGCATTAGATGCCTAGGATGAGTTGGGAACTATTGTTCTCAATGTTGTACATGTTGTGCATGGATAAAGAGGGTTCTCTTAACCTTGAATTTATGAAATTTGGTAATCATTTTTTGATTGTAATTATATTAATGTCTCTATAAGTATGCACGTGTGTATGTATGTTGTTGTCTGACAAGATCGTTAGAGAACATGATTTTTTTATGTTAATGTTTGTATGTATGTATGTCATTATCTGATAGGGTCATTATGGATCATGCTTGTGGAGGAATGATTGCTTGTGCAAGTGAATGGCATGAAGAGGTTCTTGGTCTTATAAGAAATCAAGTGGGAAGAGTAGCCTTAACAAAGATATGAGGTCAGTATCATGTGATATGAAAATATATTATGTGATTATAATATGTCTATGTTATGGCAAGTAATGTTGAGGGATACATCAGTGGAATGAAATAAGTGTGACATGTCGGGGCAAGAATGGATGGTGGAAAGCCACTAGAATCAAGGTTTCCTAGTAGAGGCAGAGTAGTATTTGGATGTGCAATACTACTATTGTGTATATGTTATACATATTGTACAAGTTGTACCTGTGATTTTGTATACATGTGGTGTTGTGTACATATGGTTCTTTGTGCATGTTGCATATGTGGTGTTGTGTACATATGACATTGCATGCATGTTGTATATGCGGTGCTATGTACATGTGGTGGTGTGTGCATGATTATATGTGTGGTGTTGTGTACATGTTATACATGGTATGTTGTGTGAAAGTGGTGCGATGTACATGTGATACATATGGTGTTGTGTACACGTCGTGTATGTGGTGTCATGTACAAGTGGTGTTGTGTACACGTTGTGTAGGTGGTGTTGTGTACAATTTGTGCAGGTGGAAATATGTACATGTGGTATTGTGTACATGTCGTACATGTTGTGTTGTGCACATGTGGTACTGTGTTATTGTGTTACGGGGATTGTGTAGCTGTTGTATCATGACATGTGTATTCGTTGTGTTGTACTTTGTGTATGTATATGTATTTTGTTGTAGACCAGGTGTAAGTGTATGTGTTGTGATGTATATTGTGTGTATGTGTGCATGATTGAAGAGGAGAGAAGGCACTAGGTGCTTAGCGGGTGTGGAAACCAATCCGGTGTGTGTACAAAAACGACAAAGGACAAAGGTAGAAGAAAAGGACAGATTAAAGGATAAGTATCAGTGTTTTATTTCAGTTTTATTATGCATGTGATCTATGATTCTGATTTATGATGGTTACATGTGATCTATGATTCTAGTTTATGATGATTACATGTGAATCATGATTTTGATTTATGATGGTTGAGTTTTGCGCTAACCGAACGTGATAATTTTATACATGATGATTTGATCAAATAGCTAGTTTGACTTGTTGTGACATTAAGCAAACCGAATTAATAGTGTACCTTATTAACAGGCCACCAATGAGGTATGATTTAAATTTATTTCAATTCATTTTGAATTTAATGGAAATTATGTGCTTGGTACAGGAGAGCATGGAAATGCCCAATTTGGGTGGTTTAAACCGACTTCAAGAATTAGCGGTATCAGTAAAAGGAATTGGAACATGCAATAATATGATGGTAAAGAACTTCAGGAGCAATAAAATTGTGGGAAATTGGTACCCAATAGTGTCTATTGATTTCCATGAGCATGTTATGACTAGTATGATGGTTTTGAGGTAGGGATATGCCTTGGTTTTTAGACCTTTCGATGCGAGGAAACCTTGCCAAGGAATGGGTCGCTTGAGGGAATGTGTAGTAGAGAAGGGGATGCCCACAGAACTTGAAACGTGTGTGACTGCATGGGAGGGGGTGACCAGATTGCCCGAGGGACTGTGTAGTAGAGAAGGGAATGTCAAGGATGGATTGTGTTTGGTCATTAGCATTACCAAATGGAATCCGATGCGCATTGGGACTGTGCCCTGGAACAATGAGCTGGTAACTATTCACTGAGAGGACAAGTGGCACAAGATTGTAGCTCTAGACATTGGATGTAGCTTTGACTCTGGAGGTGGATTACAGGCTTCCCTTGAAGGAGGTGAATCCTAGTATTACATTGAAGGTGGAGGTGTGAGCCTCTAAATTCCCTTGTTGCTGATATGGGCATCGTATCCTTTATTTGTTGGTTGTGAAAATGTGGATATGTGTATATTATTATAAATATTGTATCAAGCTATGTTTATAAAGCTCCATAGATAGTATGTTTATTTTTTGGCTGAAGTAAATTTGCATGAGAGTCTGTGATTTTTATTGTAAATATTGTAATGAGTTGTGTCATAAAGCTCCAGTAAACGATATCTTTGTCATGTTTTCAGTAGTGGTCATTGTGAATACTGCAACAAGCTATGTTATAAATCTCCAAAGGCAATATGTTTTTTTTTTCAGCAGTTTATTGGTTTATAGGTATCATTGAACACCGAGGATAGGGTTCCACTAAAGGGGAGGTTTCTGTAACAACCCTTATTGAATTTTCGTGTAAAAACTAAATAATACCAAGGTCATGGGACATGTATTCCAAGCTGAATGTTGGGAAAAACCTCCTAGTCAGCATTCATTTGGTTTATTATGGCTAAAGGAAATTAGAAAAGGGAAGAGGCATTAATTAAAATTTATTTTATGAAAATAAAGGAAAATAGGAGAAAATGAAGGTGAAAGGTCAGAAGTTTGCATGAGAGAGAAATTGAAGGAAAAAAGAAGAAATAGAGGCCTCAATGATAAAAAAGATTACAAGGATAAGTTCATGGCTTTTGTCACTATTAGCTTCTGGCATTTCAGTCTTTGGCACTCTCATTCTATTCTCTCCCTCATGTTCTTGGACACTTAGAGTTTTCTTGCAGTACTCTTGGAGGAGTGTGGCATATTTGGGATTTGGAGTAAGAAGGCAAAGGAATAGTAGGAAAGTGTAAGGGAATATCAGGATCAACAGTTACAATGGGCTTTACTTGTAGGTACCAAGTTACATGTACAACTTCCTTGTTGTTTTTGGCGTGCATGGCGTATGCAAGTGGTTTCTTGGTTATGATCTATCATTAGCATGGAGAATTTCTTGAATTTATAGTGTTTTTTTTCCTATCCTTGCCATTTCTTGGATAGCCCTGGTGTTGTGGGTTTTTCCTTCTATTTTTTGGTTGGTGCTCATGTTGCTTATGTTTGTGGGTTGGAAAAATGCTTTGGAAATCTTGTAACAACTTGGGTTGAGTTATTAGTCCTGGAAGCCTTGGTTGGAAAAATGCTTTGGAGCCCAGCAACAGTTGTGGGTTGAGTTACTAGTCCTGGAAGCCTTGACTAGAAAAAAACTCTAGAGCCCTAGATAGCTTGGGTAGAGACCGAACTAGTGATGGTTAGTGATGTCCGGCCATGAGGTGGAATCACTAGTTGAGGGTTGAGATAGTTTGGCCTATGGAAGCCCTGGTTTTGTGTTCTTGGTTTATTCCATGAGATCCCACATTCATGCTTGTAGTATGGCACAGGGGTGATTAGCTAAAAGAGAGATTTGGTTCAACCAAATCTATGGTCGAGTGGTACATGGAAGTCCTTGACTTGGTTGGATTTGCATATGTTAATAATAGGTCCTTTTCCTTTGGTATTATATGAATAATTTGCGTGTCTATATTTAGATTAAATGGTTATTTCATCATTAATATTTCTTTGGTTATTTGTTGGTTATAAGCATGTTTTATGACAGAATTGAGTTATGGCTCTCATCGTGTTTTGATTAGTAGATGAAATGTTAATGAATGCATGACCTAATAGATTATCTTGCAGCTATTATAAGGAGGCATCAATCCTTCTTGACGATTCTCAAATAAGTATGAGACCCATATGTTTAGATGTTTATTTATGACCTGTACATTACATGTTTATGATATGTTTGATGGAATTCATGTCATGGATGGTACGGGTCAGGTCAATTCCTTGTTCAAGTGTTTGATTAGTAGCCTTATTTCATCATTATTTACCATTTCTGGAAGTTTCATGAAGTTTTGTGCAAAGGCCTCAGTCCTAGCCCTGAAAAAGTGGCTTAGAATTCAAGGTCGTTGGCACAGAACTACCTGAAAAAGGTTGTAGTCGCATGGATGCCTTGTTGTGGGAGTTACTAGAGGGTCTCAGTCACATGCATGTCTTTTCATGGGAGCAACTGCGGGTCTAGTTCAACAAAACATCAAGTTGTCTCAGGGGTTGGACACCTAGAGGGGTTGGTTGTCTCCTAAATAGTTTTTAACTTCTGAGGAGGGTAAGATTGGTCTTGTCTTGTTGGTTCCACTTCCTTAATTGTACATGAGGAGTTGAATCATATCATACTAACTCTTTGTCACATGTTTACCGCAATGGACCAGTTAGCTTGGGTAAATGGGGGAGGGTGTTACATTTTATGCATGTCAGTGTCTATATGTTTGTTATGCATGCATTGTTATTATTAGGGTTGTCATGCATGAGGTCTTGGTATGTAGTTTTTATTTTCATGCATGAGGTTGATAAATTGTTATCATTATGCATATACATGTACCGTGCTAATCTAGTTGATCTTACAAACGAGATAGCCTCCCCTAAACTTCACTGGGGTATGTTGAGTATGTTTATATTTTGGTTTATCTCACATGATATGTTGGCAGGAAAAGAAGATCAAAGATGAAAAGTAAAATGGTGGACTATAGTTCACGTGATTCTCTTTATAGATCATATGACCAACATGGTTATGAGTAGTCCCCTCACATAGTACACACATTTAGGAGTTTGAAAGAAGAAATAAAATTTGCAAAGCAAATAATGACAGGATCATTCATTCACAAGAGAGACTTGTCAGGGCACATGAGAAACTACCGGAGGTTAATGTAATTATCCTATAGAGTTTGTCAGATTTGTAGAGACAGGGTCCTCTTAGGATAAAGCATGAATAGGATAATAGGACTAATGGAGCATATGGCAGTAAGTCTCATGGTGGACACAGGTCATACAGGGATGACATAGATAGAGATGGTAGGTTCTTGGATACATATGACAAGAGGGGTGATGGACATGGGTTCTATTCTAGTTCTAGTTCAGACAAGTATCATGGTCATCATCACTGTCATCCTTACAAGAGGAATGATAGGGGATATTTCCCATATGAGTTCAAGAAATTCAAGCCACATGCATTTAATGGATATTTGAAGAATACAGAAGATGAATAGGCATGGTTACTTACGATGAATATGTTATTTGAGTTGCATGATTACACTGAGAATAGGAAGGCCATGATAGCTATTTTCAGCCTCAAACAGAAAATATACATCTGGTGGGAAGATGTGAAGTGGGTCAGAGACATCAGGATAGAGGAGTTAAGTTGGCATGAATTCAAGAGACTATTTAGGAAGAAGTACGTGTTAGAGAGGTACTATGACATTAAATCCAAGGAGTCCTATGAGCTAAAGATGGGATAAATAGTAGATGAGGAGTACATGACTAAGTTCCTAGATTTATTGAGGTATGTACTGTATCTTAAGGATGAGAAGGCCAAAGTTCAGAAATTTGTCAATGGATTACCATTAGCATTTAAGGATTAGATTGAGTATGATGAGACTCGATCCTTGGAAGAATTCAATGGGAAATTGAAGCATTGTTATGAGAAATCAAAGCATAAGATCGAATCTGAGCAAGTTTGGAAAGGGAATGAAAATACTAAAGATAAATGGCCACCAAAGCGAACAAGACCTCAAGTTTCTAGGTTTGGTTGTTTACAACTTTGTAGGTTTGCAGATTTAGTTGTTTACATGTTTGCAGGTTTGGTTGTTTGTAGTTTTTTTCCAAGTTTGCAGGTTTGCAGGTTTGCAGGTTTGGTTGTTTACAAGTTTTCAAGTTTGGTTGTTTACAGGTTATAGGTTATAGGTTAGTGTAGTTTGCTAAGATAATAAGAAAACAGTTCATCATTGGGTAAGAGCTTGTGCATTTGAGTTAAATGGTATGCCTACATCAGCACATCTGAATCAACTTCCATTGGGATCGTACAATGTGCTTTTGGGTATGGATTGGTTGTATCTTCATAGGACTAAGGTGGATTGTTGTAAAAATTCCATTGAGTTCTTGGATGACAATGGAGAACAGAGAATTTTGCAAGGTAAGAAGAAGAAACCATCAGTTAGAATGGTTACAACTATGTAGGCAAAGTGAAATCATAGGAAAGGATGTGTTCTATTTGTAGTTTACATCTCCAGTGATAAAGCTAAGGATGTTGAGGATGTAAAATTCTTGAAGAGGTACCCAATCTTACAGTAGTTCAGGATGTATTTCCAACGTGGATTTCAGAGTTTCCTCCTCATAGGGAAGTGGACTTCTCTATTGAGTTGGTAACATGTGAAGCATGAGCATCAAAGGAGCCTTACAAGATGAGCACACCAAAGTTAGTGGAATTGAAGTTTAAGTTGAAGGAAATTCTTGAAAAGGGATACATAAGGACAAGTGTGTTGCATTTGGGTGCACCAGTGTTATTTGTGAAGAAGGATTGCACTCTCAGGTTGTGTATTCATTATAGGCAGTTGAATAAGGTGACGATCAAGAATAGTTACCCTTTGTTGAGGATCGATGACTTTTTTGATAAACTGAAAAGAGTAGTGGTGTTCTCTAAGATTGATTTCAGATCTGGTTATCATCAGGTACGCATCAAATAAGAGGACATTTACAAGGCTACTTTCTAGAAGGTATGGGCATTATTAGTTTGTTGTAGTTCCTTTTGGTATAACTAATGGTCTATATATTTTCATGTATTTGATGAATAGTGTGTTGTGTCCTCATCTGGACAAGTTTGTTATTGTATTCATTGATGATATATTAATATATTCTAAGAATGATGAAGAGAATATTGAACACTTAGAAAGAGTATTGAGTTTTCTAAGAGAGAATCAATGGTATGCCAAGTTTAGCAAATTTAGTCTCTTTCAGACATGGGTACATTACTTGGGACATTTTGTTTCCAAGGAAGGCATAGCAGTGGATCCAGAAAAGATCATATATATCATGGAATAGGTTGCTCCTAGGAAAGTGGATGAGGTCATATCATTCATGGGGTTAGCAGGCTACTTAGGGAGGTTATTCGAGAAATTTTCATAGATTGTCTATCCTATTACATCATTGTAGAGGAAAGGAAGGAAATCTGAATGCACAGAAGAATGTGCATAAAGTTTTGAACAATTAAAGCAGTTGTTGACCAATGCTATGGTTCTAAAGATTTCATATCCAGATAAAGGTTTTTTGGTATGTACAAATTCTTACAATAGAGGACTTCATGGAGTCCTGATGCAGGAATGATAGGTGGTATTATACAAATCAAGGAAACTGAATGAGCATGAGAATAACTATGTGACACATGATCTTTAGTTGGCAGTGATCATTCATGCATTGAAGATGTGGAGGCACTATCTTATTGGCAGGAGGTTTGTATTGATGAGCTATCATAGTGGGTTGAGATACTTGTTTGACCAACCAAATATGAATGTTAGACAAGCTATATGGTTGGCCACAATTATTGATATTGACTTCGAGATCGGGTACATTAAAGGAAAACACAACAGGGTTGTAGATGCTCTGAGCGGAAGAGTACAGGTAAATGACACAACAACTATGAGTTCTTATGGGATAGATTTACAGGACCGGATCTCACATGCAGGACTAAAAGAAGAAAGGTATTTGAAGCTTAAGAAAAGGTTACATCAGCAAGGTACAGGTGAACATGATGTGGACTATCATCTCACGACAAATGTTTTGATAGGATTTAGGGACCGGATCTATGTGTCAGACAATAGCGAGGTCAAGAAGATTATCTTGTGGGAATTACATGTTAATACATACTCTGGTCATTTGGGATATCAAAAGACTCTAACATATGTGAAGAAAATATACCATTGGCCGAATTTGAAGAAGGAGGTAGTTTAGTTTGTGGCTAGGTGCTTGAATTGTAAGTAAGTAAAAGTAGAGTATAAGCATCTAGGTGGATTATTGTAGTCGATTTCGATTCCATAGTGGAAATGGGAGGCCATTTCCATGGATTTCATTACATTTTTTCCAAGGACATCTAAAAAACATGATTCAATCATAGTTTTGGTTGAAAAGTTGACAAAGGTAGCTCACTTCATAGTGGTTAAGTCTACTTATTTAGCCAGTGAAGTAGCATGGGTCTTCATCATAGATATAGTGAGGTTGCATGGTGTTCTAAAGAAGATTATGTCAAACAGAGATGCCAAGTTGACTTATAGGTTCTGGAAGGAGTTTTTGCAGGTTTGGGTACAGAATTAGCCTTTAGCACAACTTATCATCAACAGACAGATAGAGAGACAGAGAGGGTCAACAAGATTTTGGAGGACATGTTGAGAATTTATGTTATGCATTAGTAGTAGAAGTGGAAATAGTATCTTCCACTAGTTGAGTTTTCTTAAAATAATGGGTATCACGATACTGTTTGAGGCACTTTACGAGAGGAGTTGTATAACTCCAATCAGTTGGAGTGATCTAGTGAACAAGGTATTGATTGGACTAGACATGGTGGCAAAGATGGAACAAGAAATGCAGGTAATCTAAAGGTAGCATAGGACAAGTAGAATATCTATGCGGTTTAGCACAGGTTGTTTAAGGATTTTCAAGTTGGGGAATAGGTGTACTTGCACATCAAGTCCAAGAAGAGCTACTTTTTTATGCCATCATATTACAAAGAGATAGATCATCAACTTAAAAATTATCCTCTTCGAGAGGGAAACCTCCTTTACATTACATAAATGAACAATTCTTGGATGATACAAATGAAAAGACCTCGTTTGTATATATACGAGTCTAAGGGGTCACAATATAATTAGAGCCCACATAACAATAATAATGTAAGGGCACAACAATAACAATATGGGGGTTACATGGGCACAACAACAATAATAAGGGGGATACACTAGTATTATAGGGACCTAACATGACCCTCTCCTTCAAAAAAGTGTTGTCCTCAATTCTTGAGTAGTTATGGATGCTTTTGTATCAAATTCTCATCCTCCCATGTGGAATCTTCAGTGGGTAAGTTCTTCCACTTAATGAGATACTTTGAAATTTATCGATTCCATAGTTTTCATGGTCATTGTTTCTGTGACTACTTCAGGTGAAAATATGATTTTTCCTTCTTTGTCAAGTTTTGGAAACACCGTTTGAATTGGAAGCTTGTCACCTATAACCTTCTTTAAGCATGAAACATGGAAAATGGGTGTACTTGGGAATATGTAGGTAGCTCCAATTTGTATTCCACAAAACCAATATTTTGCAGCACCTTGTAAGGACCGTAGCACTAGGGTGATAATTTATTATCCTTCATAACCTAATTGAGAGACATTTGTTTGTATGATTGTAGCCGTAAAAATACCCAGTCACCTATATCAAAACTATTTTCATTGTGATGTTGATCTACCTGTTATTTCATTTGATTTTGCGCCAGAGTGAGATTATCCTTTAAGAGTTGAAGAACTTGTTGTTGATGTTTGATGTGATATTCCACTACTTGAACCTTAGAATTTTCTCTTAAATATGATGTGATGTATGGTGGATGATATCCATAAAGTGCCATAAATGGGGTAATTTTTTCTACAGTATGGAAGGAAGTGTTATACCACCATTCAACTAGAGGTAACCACTTGACCTATTGTGTTTTTTTGTTAGATACAAAGTAAGGAAGATATCCTTCCAAACATTTGTTCACTTTCTCAGTTTTCCCATCAGATTGAGGATGATAAGATGTGTTATGAGCTAATTCAGTACCAAGAAAAGAAAATAATTTCATCCAAAAATTTCAAGTGAAAATGGGGTCTCTATCACTTACTATAATCTTTGGATATCCATGAAGCTTCTTAATTGTTTCCATAAATGTAGTAGAAATTGTGTTGGCTTTAAAAGGATGAGACAAAAGTGCGCATATTTGGTAATTCTATCAACTACCACCATGATGACACCCTTTCCTTCAAACTTGGGTAAAACTGTGATAAAATTCATTGATACCTCCTCACAACACTGACTTGGAATGACTAAAGGTTGTAACAAACCTGGGGTCTTAACTGTCTCAACTTTATTTTGTTGGAAAACCAAACATTCTTCCACAAATTTCTGAATATTGGATTTAAGGCCACCCCAAAAAATTTCCTTCCCAACCCTATGGTAAGTTTTTTAAAATCTTGAATGCCCTCCTAAGGGAGAGGTGTGAAATTCCAAAAGAATCTTTTGTTTGAGTTGGGAATTTTTACAAAGATATAAGCAATCTTTGTACCACAATGAATCATTTTTCCAGCTAAATGTATCAGATGTATTGGGATCTTACTGCAACTTTTGAATGAGTGACCGCAACTCTTCATCATTCTTACATTCATCCCTTGCTTCAATTATCTACTCAGGGTGGATAATAGAAATGGCAAGAAGCAATGCTTCCATATCCTCGTCATTTCTTGAGAGTGCATTTGCAACAACACTTTTCTTCCATTTTTTGTAGATGATTTCAAAGTCATAACTCAACATCTTTTTCACTCATTTTTGCCTCTCTTCTAAAGATAATCTTTGTTCCAAAAAGTATTTAAGACTATCATGATATGTTTTACCTTAAAGCGTCTTCCCATTAGGTAAGGTCACCATTCAGTTAGTGCATGTAGTATTGCAACATTTCCTTCTCATAAATAAGTTTGTGTAAATACTTTAATTTTATTGGAAGACTTTCAAAAGAAATGGGTATTCCTTCTTTCATTAAACAACACCAATTCCATTTCCTAAAGCATCACATTCCACAATAAAAAAATTGTGAAGTTTTGTGTAGCTAAGACCGGTGCTTGGCACATTGCCTCTGTAAGATGTTCAAAGGACTTCGTTGCTTATGGAGTCCAAGAAATGCATATTTCTTCATTAATGATGTTAGAGGTGCCGCTATTCTCCCATAATTCTTAGCAAACTTGCGATAATACCCTGTCAACCTCAGAAATCCTCAAAAGATGCTTTATGGTTGTGGGGATTTTCCATTCCTTAACGGATTTAATTTTGTTAGGGTCTACCTTAACATCCTCATGAGATTCAATATGACCCAAATATTCCACCTCTTGTACTCCAAAGAAACATTTGGAGGTTTTGGCATATAATTGTTTCTCCACCAATAGTTTGATCACCCTGTGAACATGTTGAACAAGATCCTTACAAGACTTGTTGTAGATTAGTGTATCATCAAAAAATACAAACAAACATTTTCTAAGGAAGGGTTTGAAAATGGAATTCATCAAACCTTTAAGTGTGGAAGGTTCATTAGTAAGGCCAAAAGTTATGAACCAAAATTCAAAATAACCATGTGTTTTGAATGTTGTTTTCAGAATTTCTTCAATCTTGATTCTAATTTGATGATATCCTGAACAAAGATCCAGCTTGGTGAAGTAAATTTCCACATGTAATTCATCCAACAATTCATCAATGGCAGGAATGAGAAATTTATCTTTAATAGTGAGCTTGTTGAGCTCCCTATAATTGATCTATTTTTCAAAAAGGTCTTAGAGACATGTTAACAATTCCATTTATGCTAATGTGTGCAATAGATCAATAATATTGTGGATTAGCATAAATAAAAGAACGTAAATCCAAATCTGAGAAAACACAAATAAATAACATAGTATTTGATTATAGAGTTCACCAGAACCTCCTTGGTTACCTCTCAGGGCCACTTCTCAATCAGCAAACCGCTCTTATTAGGCTTCAAATGTGCACTTATAGCAATGACCTCAAAATTAGAGGTTCAGATGCTGAAAAGGATTGCAGAATCGAAATCAACACGAAAAATCGTGAAATTTGAGTATAAACTCGACTATATCTGGACCAGGTGACCTCTGGACCTCCCAAAAGCCATTCTCCACCTGCAACATTGCCAAATTTGGAGAAAAACTGTCAATATGGAGAAATTTTGTTAACTTTACCGGAGGTCTACTAACTCTGGCATTTTGTGCTCCTAGTTACTACATACTCAAATATAATAATATTCATTTCACTGTACTAAAGAGTGTCGTGGCACACCTTTTAAATAGCATTGTGGGGGAGGGGAGGTCTAAGGTTTGACTCCCCTCGACCCTGATCCACGACGTGTTTGGAGATTTGATGTGATTTGGATATATATTGTTTTATATTATAAGGTTTGAAACTTTATCCCATTGTCACTCCATTTGTGTGCCATATTTAGAGGTGGGGGTGGCGGAGCTGCCAGTTGTGGCAGGCTCTGCCCCCATTTAACTCCTCTCAAATATATAGCCAATAAATACAACCAAATCTGCTATATTGTCACGAACTACCCACCGGATATTTTGGTTAACCGGATTTGTTGAGGTCTTTATTGGAATTAATTTTATGGGTTCGATTCCCATGGAGTCTGTTGTAACCTTTTTTCAAATTCCTTGGGCCACTTGGCATCAATCTGAACTACCATGTGGCAGCTCCGGATTGGATGTGTGGTCCCCACTATCCAACTGTGTGCCTAGACACTACTGAGTCATGCGGTCATGTGGTTCTCTCAGGTGGCGCCATGTGTCCCTTATTTTGCAAAACTGGACAAAATTCAATTGAGCATATAATTCACATACAATGTCCATTTTTCGTATTGTTTGTAGAGTTGGGTGCATATCATCGAGAAATTTAACATGGTACTATGTGCCGACGCATTTGAAGCCTTTTGAAAATGAGAATTTTCATTGATCCTCCTGGATCACTCTTTCCCACTAAGAAACTTTTGGACCACCAAAAGTTGGTTTTATTTTAAAAACAAGTGAGCATGTAGTTCCTTCACTCTCCCTGTTTCTATTAATTGAGCCTTGCTAGGATTTTTGCCTTTGAGTCTGATCCATAGGTATTCCACATCTCTGCGTTTTGAAGTTATGACCCTTTTGTCCAAAATTACATCCTCCTCAAGCTCATTCATGGATTCTGGAGCAAAATATTCTATGGATGGTACTTGACTTCATTCTTCTTGATCATTAGTCATAGAAGGCTCATAAAGGCACAAATTTTCCACATTCACGACGGAATAAATTTGCATGTAAGGTGGCAAATCTAAATGAAAAGTGTTGTTACCAATCTTGTCCAAGATTTTGAAAGGACCATATCTAATTGGTTTTAACTTTTTACCTTCACCTTGTAGTATTTCCTTGCTGATGTGTAACCAAACTTGATCACCCACCTCGAAGTTATGATCCACCCTATGGTGGTCGTGTCTTGCTTTATACTGTGTCTGACTCTTCTCAAGCTATTCTTGACCTGCTTGTTGTATCAACTGAATCTATTTAATCAGGCGACTAGCTTTGTCCTTCTCACTTTGTTCATTTGTTACAACATCTTTGCCAAAAATAATATCCAAAGGAGACTTAGGTAAATACCCAAAACAAGTCTCAAAAGGAGATCATTGAGTAGAAGAGTTCTTTTCTTAATTGTATGCAAGTTGTATGTAAGGTAGATATTCATCCCAAAGTTTTGGATGCTTGTTGTTGTATCCTCGAAGCAATTGAACCACTGTCGTGTTGAGAACCTCTGTCTATCCATCTGTTTGTGGATGAAATGTTGTTCTCTTCTTCAATTTTGTGTCCATAAATTCCCACAAACTTGACCAAAACTAACCAACAAATCTGGTGTCTCAATTAGATACAGTTAATGTGGGCAATCCAAAATGAACCCATGCCTTTTCAAAGAAAAACTTAGTTGTTTGTTTAGATGTGAATTGTTTAGTACATGGTATTAAAATACACATTTTACTAAACGTATCCACTACTACATACAAGTAGTCATGATTTTTCCTAGACATAGGTAATCCTCCTACAAAGTCCATTGAAATGATTTCCCATGGAGGAGATGGAATAGGCAATGGAGTATCCAAACTTTATATTACTAGGTTTTATAATAGCACACATAGAACATCCCTTTACATATTTTGATATAGTATCAATCATTCTTGGCCAGTAACAAAATCTTTGAAGATGCGCAATTGTCTTGTTGACGCCAATATTTCCTACAATTAGAGAAGTATGTGCTTCTCTTATGACATGTACTCTTTCATTCATTGGAATGCATAATTTTCCAAGATGATATAAAAAAGTTTCATGGAGATGATAATCAAATGCTTCACTTTGCTTTCCATTTGTTAAAGTTTCATAAATTACCTTAAATTCATCATCCTTAGCATATTGTTCAATATATCCTTCATGTGGTACCGCATTATGCTTAAGAAATGTTGATGCATTAATGATTGACCTTGATAATAAATCAAAAACTTTATTATGTACACCTTTCTTATATCTAAATACTAAGTGAAATTATTGTAGAAAACCCATCCAACGATAGTGCCTTGATTGTTGCAACTTAGTTTGTGAATACAAATATTAAAGTGGTTGATGATCTGTGTGAATTATTGTTTCTTTACCAAGTAGATAATGTTTCCACTTCTTTATGCTTTGAACTAGTGCATATAATTCTTTATCGTATGTAGGATAGTTAGCTACTACTGAAGTAAAAGTTTCAGAATGAAAGCATATAGGTCTTTTGTATTGGAGCAACACAACTCCCATGGCATAGTTACTTGCATATGTCTCTATCTCAAATGGCTACTACATATCTGGAAATGTCAATACTGGTGTGTTGGAAATAATACTGAGAGGGGCGGGAGGTGAATCAGTATTATCAGATCAGTAAAAATTTTTCAATTTCTTACTCAGATTCATATACGCTACTTCAGTTAAGGATATCTGCGTGTATACTCGACTGTGTCTAAAGAAACTAGCGTATATCCAGATTATTTATAAGTCAGATAATCCATTACATGTTGATCTTTAGATAATGCATCAGAACTTCATTGACCATATGAAAAGTAAACAAAAGCAATAAACAGAACAGATCATCACACACAAGAAGCACACATGAACACCATGATATACGATGGAAACCCAATGTGGGTGAAAACCACCTACTGCAATTCATCTCTATCTTCTTTTCAATTAGAAACTTTTGTTTACAATGTACTGGTGTAGTCCTTTACCAGTACGCAGGCTGCAACCTGCAGAGAGCTACAACCCTCTCTCGTTCTCCAGCTTCTCCTGGAAGGGAGCTACAACCCCCATAGTTCTTGTCACTAGCTAAGATACTAGTACGTAGCGGCCGACACTACTACAATCTTATCTCCTCCCCAGGTACCACCGTTTCATAAATTTTCAGACTGGATACGCTGAAGCACAACTCTATAATCTGAAGGCCACGTTTCATCCAATTTTCATACTGGACCCATCAATATCATTGAAGCACACAATCAATCATCACTAACATTATCAATTCTCTGAATCATTCAATACTGAACCCTGTCAACACAGTGCAGAACCTTGAACTCTGCAACACTATTCAGAATCAACTGTATCATAAAATCATAGGTCAATTTGTATACGCTACTTAGACAAGCCAAACCCACGTACATATGCGCTTTTATCAAAGCCAACCCGCGTACATATCTATAAATAATCAATCATGACATGCAGCTTTTTCATACTTAAGTTATACCCAGTTCAGAACATTACATGCGTTAGTATACAAATCTAGAACAAGCATAATCAACCATATAGAGATAGTTCATTCCAAACCATTTGATCCCGATTTATCCTTAGATCTTGTTCTCCATCAACTTGTGAGATCTCTCCTTAGCTTAGATCAAGCAACCCATAACTTGCATACTGGATCTCCTCCTTCATCAGATTTTCAAGACTTTCTCATTTTTCTGCCTAATGATCTTCTTCTCCTTTTATAGTCTTAGGCCTTGCTCAATACCATGGTCCAAAACCATGACAAACCAATACCATGCATCCAATACTAGGGATCAACACATCTGATGAGGTACCATGGTCCAAAACCATAGGTTCAAGTTCCAAGGACTAACCGCCACGGACCAAAGGTAAGTTTTCCAACATATACGTGCTTTTCTTTGCATGAATGAGCGTGCATACGCATACGCGACTTGGTAATGCCTAACCCGCGTGTATACGCGTCTTTGTCACAATGAACCTGCGTATATTGATATTCTCTTCATTCTTGTAGACTGATCCTTGCTTCTGACCTTCTACACAATGATTTGTCATCTGTGTGGTTTGCCATCAAGGAAAACACTTATCTCATAATGCTAACAATCTCCCCCTTTGGACTTGATGGCAAAGCTAGCTTGTCACACTTTAGAACTATCGTCTGATTCCTTTGAGTTGTCCTGCCTCCCACGCACATCTGATATCTCTTTTGTAGATTCATCTAAGTATATGTAAGTGAGATGATCTTCTATGAGAGGGTTGCCATCAAGTACAACACATGCATCATAATGCCAACATGGTGCAGTACTTATCTTTTCTTTCATTGTATTGAAGGCTTTCTGTTGTTTGCATCCCCACTGAAACTCTTGTTTAATACTTGTTAAAGTATGCAGAGGAGCTACAATAAGGAAGAAGCTTTCAATGAACTTCCTCCAATATTGTGGTTCACCTGAAAATATCCTAACTTTTGTAATAGTACTTGGGCATGGCCAATTTACAATAGACTCAACCTTTGAAGGGTTGATCTTTAGCTCACCATTCCCTACAATATATCCTAAGTAAACTAATGAAGTTCTGCCAAGTTCACATTTGGACAGTTTTACATATAATTTTTCTTTTCTTAGGACATCTAATACCTTCTTTACATGCTTTACATGATAATTGAAATTCCTACTAAACACAAGAATATCATCTAAGTAAACTATTACAAAAATATCTATGAATGGTCTAGATACATCATTCACAATGCACATAAATGTAGCTGGTGCATTTGTTAAGACAAAGGGCATGACCATCCACTCGAAGAGTCCCTGCTTGGTCTTGAAAGTTGTCTTCCAAATATCTCGTTTAGCAACTCTAATCTGATGATATACACTACGCAAATCTAGCTTAGTAAAATACACGACATCCTTCAACTGATCTAACAAGTCATCAATATGTGGAAGTGTATAACAGTTCTTTATTGTCATATTTTTGTAGGTCCTGAAGTCAACACACATCCTCCATGAACCATCGTTCTTTCGAACCAAAATGATAGGTGAACCACACAGAGAAGTGCCTGGACGAATCATACCTTGATCAAGAATTTCTTGAACCTGCTTCTTTATTTCTTCATTCTCTAATGTTGATAACCTATACATTCCAATGTTAGGTAGAGAAACATCCTACTGGAACTGAATTTCATGTTCAATTTGTCGCTTAGGGGGAATACCTTTAGGTTCCTGAAACAAATCATTGTAATCAAAAATAACTTTAACAATATCTTCTTTCAATTCAATCTCACATCCTTCGAAGGCATTGGAATCTGTAATGTCCATTGTTTTTACAACCATAAGCATGAATTGTTTGCTAGAATTTATTATTCTCTTCATTTATCCTGAGTTGATGAGTAAAAAATTATTCTTGAAATCATGTGCTTTGGCAGTGTAATTTACTCCATCATTAGTGAATTGATATTTGTTTTTCTTCTCGATAGAAAATAGTCTTTCTATCATACAAAAATGGACTACCAAGTACAATTCCACATATATCAAGTGGGACTATATCTAATTCTACCTCATCCATGTATTGTGAGCCAATGGCAAAATCAAGTTTACATTGTTTAGATACTTGAAATCTCATTTTGTCACAAACCCATCCTAATTGATATGGTTTTGGATGAGAAGCAGTTAGAATGGCCAACATTTTAACAATAGTTTTGGAAATCAAATTGACTTGTGACCCACTATCAAACAAATCATCAATTTTTTTATGTTTAGCAATTACTCAAATATGAAAGAGCTCATTTTTTTTCTTTTCATCATTTGCCTCATTATGAACTTTAGAAGCATTGATACTAGCAATAGGATTTTTACCTTTTATGCCCGTGGCTATCACCTTCATTTCATCTCCCAAATCCAATCCCAAGTCTTTGAATGTAGATGCAACATTCTTTTGCTCCTTATTGAATTTCTTTGGTTTTAGCTCCGGATGAAGCTTCCAACAGTGACTTTCATCGTGACCCTCTTTTTGGCAATGTGTGCAAGTCACTTTTTCTTTTTTTAACATTTGTTGTCTTTTTCACTTTCCACTTTTGGTTTCCTTTCCCTTTATCTTTACTTTCTATAGATTTAGATGAAGGTACAAAATCTCTAGTCTTTCCTCTAGCTTCTATGTGAGTGGCTTGTACTAAAACATCATCTATGCTAGTAGGATTTAACATCAAAATACTATGTGATAAATAACTATGTATACCTTCGATATATTTCAACAAAGTTTCTGCATATTATAATGCTATCCCTAACATTAATGCATGCTTTCTAAATTCTTGGGTATAGCTTTGAACATTTTGACCTTTAAGTTGGTGTAAATTTTTCCAACTCATCATAGCTTGTTGAACATAGGACAAATGTAGCTTCATGTTCCGGATTTTCCACAGTTTCCAGTTCAGTCTGTCGACGTTTCGAACCCCAACGGGATTCCATCTTCAGGACGCTTCTGAAGGATAGAATGAATTGAATGAAAGATGATAAAATTGTTTCCTTAAAGCGTAAATAAATTCACTCCATGATGAAATGATCTTACCATGTCTTTGAATGTTAGTTTGAGTTTTTCCTTCCCACCATACGAGTGTGATTCCTGCAAGTCTTAAAATTGCCAATTGAATCTTCTATCAATCCTTCACTATCTTCGGTATCCTGCAATAGACTTCAACTTGTCTAATCCAATTGTCTAATTTTTCAGCATTTAATTCACCATCATAAATTAGAAAATCAAATTTTACATCAAGCTTAATTAAAGAAGAAACATTCTTTTTCTTCTTTTTAGATGATACAGAAGATTTTTTGGTAGAAGATGAAGAACATTGATTAGAGGAGGAAGAAGAAGATGATGGAGGAGAAGGTGGACGAGTAGGACTTTGTATTGCTCCCACATCTAGATTTCTTGATGTTCCCTCACCTTTTCCTTTTTCTAATTCATTGTACATATCCTCAACGATGGCTTTTATTGTCATGAACAAGTCCACAAATTGAGCTTCTGATCCCAACGGTCCTTCTTCATTCATCTTTTTCTTGCGAGATAATCTTCCAATTTATGACTTTGGTGAAATGCATTCTCCTTCTCCTTGCTTCAATTTCAACCTTGTAATCATTCAACATTGTCAAGCCTTGTCAAACCATTAACTCTGATACCAAAACTTGATCTGTTTGTCAAAAAGGTCTTATAGACATGTTAAGAATTCCATTTATGCTAATGTGTGCAACAGATAGATAAGATTGTGAATTAACATAAATAAAAGAACATAAATCCAAATCTGAGAAAAGGCAAACAAATAACATAGTATTTGATTACGGAGTTCACCAGAACCTCCCTAGCTACTTCTCCAAGTCACTTCTCAATCAGAAAACTGCTATTATTAGGCTTCAAATGTGCACTTACAACAATTACCTCAAAATCACAGGTTCAGATGCAGAAAATGACTGTAGAATCAAAATCACCACAAGAAATTGTGAAATTTGAGTATAAGCTCGACTATATTTGGACCAGATGACCTCTGGACCTCCCAAAAGCCATTCTCCACCTACAACACTACCAAATTGGGAGAAAATATGCCAATTTGTAGCAATTCCACTAACTATAGTGGAGGTCCGCTAACTTTGGCATTGGTTGTTGGGTCGCTATAATACTAGTGATTACCCCATTACTATTGTAGTTATACCCCTTATTAATATTATTGTGCCCCTATTGTCCCCATATTGTTATTACAGTGCCCCATAGAATCCCTCTATTGTTATTTTTGTGGCTTTATATTATTATTGTTAGGTCAGCTGGGTTATATTGTGACTCCTTAGACTCCTATATAGAAAGGAGGTTTTGTCATTTGAATC
>APFE030665521.1:0-18933 GCA_000404065.3 Pinus taeda
GGCATGTCCCAAGACTCAGGAAGAAATGGCTCATATGTCTAAAGTTCCATATGCATCAGCAGTTGGAAGCTTAATGTATGCAATGGTCTGCACAAGGCTTGATATTGCACATGCAGTGGGAGTTGTAAGCAGGTACATGAATAATCCAAGGAAAGAACATTGGATGGCGATGAAGTGGATTCTCAGGTATTTGAGAGGTACCACAAATCAAGCATTATGCTTTGGTGGTTCAAACATTCCTCTACAAGGATATGTTGATGCAGCTATGGTAGGTGACAGAGATAACATGAGGAGCACTACAAGGTATGTGTTTACTGCAGGTGGAACAACTGTCATTTGGGTCTCAAAACTACAAAGTGTTGTTGCACTCTCAACAAGAAAAGCAGAGTATGTTGCTACTACAGAGGCTAGTAAAGAAATGATTTGGTTAGAAATGTTTCTGGATGAATTGGGTAAGAAGCAGGAGTTGGGTAGGTTATACAGTGACAAACAGAGCGCCATACATATTGCAAAGAACTCTTCATTTCATTCCAAGACTAAGCATATACAACTCAAGTACCATTTCTTACGGTCAGCGTTGGAAGATGGACAGTTGAAGCTGGAAAAGATACACACTAGCCAGAATCCTGCAGATATGTTAACAAAAGTTGTAAACAAGGTGAAACTGAGAATATGCTCGGTTTAAATTGGTCTTCAAGTATGATGAAGAAGATGAGAAATAGTCAGGTCCAAAGTGGAGTCATTGTCTAGTAAATGAAGCAGCAGTGGAGTTGCTATAATCAGTCTCCAAGAGGGAGATTGTTGGGTGTGGAGCTTGATTATCTTCTATATTCAAAGGTTTCAGCCGGATGTATACCCCAGGAAGATTATACACCCCTCCACATGGGGGGGGGGGGGGGGGGGGGGTGTGTGGGGGATAATCCCCCTCGGCTAGCAGGTTTGGGGACCAACGGTTCCTTGGCGGGGGTTCGGGGGAAGTACCCCCGAAGTTGAAAATAGATGTAAATTTTCCTTGTAAAAGTCTAGTAATTTCTAGTCAATATGGGTCGTTCATTAAGCGGATGATCTGATAGTAGAAGTTATGTTTAATTTAGGGTTTTTTTCCCTAGAAGGCAACCCCTCACTATATATGAGGGAACTATATTGCGTCTATGCATATCTGTATTCTGAGTGAGGAAGAGAGAGGAGATTGAGAGCGAAGAGGGTGTTATATCGGATCTGTTGTAGGCTGTGTTTCTTCAATTTGTTGGATAATATAATAAAATAAGGACTGGTTGTTTCTCCGTGGATGTAGCCCAAATTGGGTGAACCACGTATATCTGTGTCTCTCTTGTTTTATGCATTTTCTATGTTTATATTTCTGCAATATTTTATGTGGTCCATTGCTCTGTAATATATAATTTCCTAACACTCATCAGATGGGAGAACATTGCTTTGGAAGGGATACATGTCGAGGGATCCAAATGAAAAATCGGGTTCCAATGCCCCAATACACAGTTTAATACTCACCAACTAGATCATCAGTAGATGTGGGCATGGAATAGGTGGCCACATAATTAACCTGTGGACGGGGGTGATACTACTTGCACATAAGAACCATTTAGGGATGATGGTTGAGTGGGATATGATTCAGGACCAATAAATGTAAGCTAATTAATGATCACAATGTTTCCTTCATGTGGGAAACACATCACTCGAAAGAGGGAAGAAACAAGAGCTCCCATGACATAAACATAATCACAACCAAGGAGTAGATTAAAATCCAATGGGCCTTGGACAACCATCACATCTATATAGAAAATATTTCCTCCCAAAGTAATAGGCAACTTAGGAAGGATCACTAACGATTGACTGGTTCCTCTGTTAAAAGCTAACAAATTCTGGGTGATGGGGATAATTGAGGAGATCCTAAAGCTTGTCAAGAAGTTGAGGACATAATACTAACAAATGTGCCCTCATCTATGACTGTGATAGGTATGGCCATATTGGAAACCTGCACTATAATCTGGAAAGGAACATAAGACGCAAGGCGATATCCTACCAGTCGACTCCAATCAAAAGAAGTGACCAAACTACTTGGAAGGGGCATCGTAGGAACATGAGAGTTTCCTTCTGGCTTGATGGGAATAGGAGAAATGTTCTCATGCACCTCGAGAATAGGAGGATTTCCCTCGAGTTCATGCGAAAATGAAGAAACCAGTAGAACCTGAGTAGTATGAGGTTCAATCTCTACTAGAAAGGTACGGTTAAATAAAGGTGGAGTCAAGTCTTTGGGTTTCTCAACGAACGATTGGTCGAGAACAGACTCACGAGACTCACTTTCAAAGAGAGTGGAGTTGACCAAAGATGGCTTTTGATCAATCACTTGATCAACTAGGAAAGAATCAAGGGAAATATTTTGAAACCTAATCGGAAGACAAGGTTGAGAAGTTGTAAGGCTTTCCAATTCTTTGGAAGCTTCACCCATAAGAGGATAAAGGTGAATGGGATGATTACCTTCACATAACTCACCGAGAAATTTGACTTTTCCCTTTTTCCCATGGACCTTATGATCACTAGTTGAAGATTTATCACCAACATGATCACTAGAGGCTAATGACAAAGGTTGATGTGAACCTATGGACCACACTTCTCAGACCTTGGGAATACCAGGACAATTCCAAAGAAGGTGGTAACCCTTACATAACATGCAAGGGAATTTTACTTTTCAAGGTTGATTGGAAAATTTTCCTTCATTAGTTGCATCTGTAGCAATGACTGCTTGGTTTACCCCTTGCTTATTTTTTTTCTTCTTCTTCATCTTCTTCTTCTTCTTCTTAGCTTCCTGGTTATTAGAATCCAAACTTTCACCAGGCGAAGAGGAAGAAAGGGGTGAAGAAATAGGCGAAGAAGGCAAGCGGTCAACTTTAGGATCAACATGAAGTTGATGTTGTTCAGGTGGAGGAGAACTTTGTTGAAAATTAGTTGTGACACTCGGCACCATCTAGGTTGAAAACAACTAAACTGGAAAACCAATGGTCAATCCAGGAATGGACAACATCGCCATATAGGGAACACTAGTATGTCCAAAAGAAGGAAAAGGACTAGGATTCACATCAAAGGGGTTTCCTTGACCAGTAGACTCAGGAAATGTTGCCATTAGTATCAAGATAAAATCTACTAAGGAGTATTTCCACTTAAAATATGAAAAGGCAAAGTTTTTGTTTCAAATTTTAAAATTAATTGACCATAGAACAATTAAGAGTTGAGAAAAGGATGAAAAGGTTACTCTAGTCACTTTCGGTTTCAACGAGCTCAAAAGGAAAAGTCATCTATGATCTTTTAAATTTAAAGAGTCAAAAATACCAAAATGACTCCTAAGGATAATCTAGGCAAAAGGGATTACGAGGTAACCATGAACTGCAGAATACCTCCCAGCGAACCAAAAGGTACGAGCAAGCAATCTCCTTGAATGTTGTGTTCAATGTATCATGTTTACAGGGTGTCAGACTCGGCTTCCTACGGATAAAGGTTTGCAACCTATGAGGGCCTCCCTTTATGTACGCGATGGTACGAGGAGGACAAGTCCATGCTAGGACTATCTAATGCGGAAGCGACCAACAACTGCTAAGTCTTAAAGACATCATAACACATCTCTAGCCTAGACCACTAAGTATGAGGCATTAATGTTTCAAATGCTCCTTAGATGAATTGAATATGTTTTAAAGGTTTATCTTGAAATTAAGTCTCATTTTTTAGGTCTTATCGATGTCACCTGAAAAACTCTTATGTGCAGCTATATGAGACAAAACCCTTTCAATTCCATGAATGCTTACACTAACTGAGAGAAGAGAAAACAATCAATGCAACAAACAAGCAACTGAAAGTAAGATGAGTCTTCACTACTTCACTTTTCAAAACAAAACAATGAAAATTATTTCCACTTCCTACTCTTCCTATCAGATGCAGTTCAACTAGTCCTTTTAAGAATAAAAGAAGTTCATTTCATTTCAAATGCTCATGATTATGTAATTCTAGCTTTCAATGATGCTACTTAATGTAACATATCAATTAAACAAACTATAATGATGTATTTTCTTCAAGGGAATGCTAGAATGAATCTTCCATATAAACATTTCAATGAAAATTTTCAAACCACCACACATCAATAATATGCAAAGCACGATAAAAAGAACTCCTTTCAAACCAAATATGAAAATATTCAATCGAAACAAACCGATCAATGTAATATATACTTAGAAAAGAGACGTTCAACAAGAGAAAAGAAAACGAAACTTTTTCACTCATTCAATTGAAAACAGAGAAATATAGATACAAGGACTAAAACATTAAATGCATGAAGCAACAAATCACCAACTTGATTTGATGAGCATATAAGAAAATGAATGGGTAATGACCTAGATGCCCTAGGAACACAAACCATCCAAAAAACTCAAAAAATCAAGTAATGCAATCTCAAACCAATCAAGCAAACAAATCAAGCTATAAAAGCATTCTTTCCAGGGAAAATAAATGCAAACAAGCCAAGAAACAAAATCTATGAGGACAAGACACACTAGTAATGATTTAAGAGAAACCCTAATTTTAACCTAGAGGAATTGGCGTGACTGTCTAACTAGAAACCAGTGCCACAAGGGGTTGTGGCATGACTGTTCGAGAGGAACTCATGCTGGTCGGCGTTACTGTTAGCAAAATAACAGTGTTGATCGAGGGACTCAAAGAAAAACAAAAAAATCCAGAACCCAAAACCAGACCTGTCACTCTAAATACAAGAATCAAAGTAGTAGATAATGTAAAGTACATATTACAAAATAGAAAGAGTGATACGACAAAAGTCATCACAAATCATGAAATGAAAAACAACCCAAAGAGAGGGATGGGTCCCCAGTGGAGTCACCAATTTGTGGAGTAGGAATATTTTCTCTGTGGATAGAGACAATCTCTCTAGCCCAGGGGAGAGGGTTTAGCCACAAAAAAGACAATCTGACATAAGTTCCCTTAGATTGAGAATGGATAAGGTCCTACTTCTTGTATCGCTTATCCTTGTTTGATGAAGTCCTTGTGTCTTTGCTCCAACGATTAGCTCCTTAATGTCAATCAAGCACCTAAAACAACCTACTTAAGAGGCTAAGGAGTCTTAAGCTACCAAATACCATATGCGATTGATATCGGAAACAAAATATCAGTTGTATTATTATGACAAAAAGGAAAGTACAACCTTTGCCTTAGTGTTGCAGGTTTCCTTCGACGTGTCTGAGTTCCAACACCATTGTTAGCATCTCATGACTCACCTCAAATAATAGAAGTTTGAGGCTTCTTCCCCTTTGCTCCAAACCAAACAAACTACAAACTTATTCTCCCTTTACAAGTGCAAACTAGAAGGCTAAGGCTATCAAGAGTTTTTTAGGCTATCAAGATTTTGCAGATTATTCAAGCCCTTCCATTAGCTAGTTAAGGTTGGAATATGAAAAGTTTATATAGCTTGAGAGAGGGGACATGGATCCTCTTATTATGGGAGAGGTTTCATCCCTTTTGGTTTGTTCCATTTTAATAGGGTAAAGGAGCCCAAACAGTCTCTCTTGGCTCTTTCTTGACTAACCATTTACTAGACTTCCATTCACGAAGCTTCTAGACCTGGAAGCTTCGACTCCATTTTTAAAAAACTTTCCAAAAGAGGGCCGATGTGAGTAATGGATGGATACAAGTGTTGATCAGCGTTAGGCTTAATGTTAAAATCTGCAAATTGGCGCGGGGAAGAAACTGAGGGATACCATCGACCTTTAAAACTGAGTTTGAAGGAATATTCTCTGGAAATTATGTAAGAGGGAAATGTTCTGCAGATGAAGAGCGATGTAAATACATGTTCTTCATGATAGGAAAACACATGAGGTTCACTATAGAGGTCCTCCAGGATCGAGGAACGAGGAGTACAGGGATAGTGAAAAAATGTTGTGTAACAAGTTGCAACATCTCCATCATAATATCATTATTGTAAGTTGGAAGTGGTGATGTTAAAGCTATGATATCACTAAGATATGAGGTGACTGTGAGTTTGATCTCTTCACAAGGATGCTTCCAAAATTTGGGTTAGATCAGAGCAAGCATGGACAAATTGAGAGCCCAATTGAGTTTCTTCCATTTTGATTGCAACAACATGGATAAACATGTGTCTAATTCCTCCAACTTTTGAAGGAAAATTACCAACTTTGTTCGTTGCAACTCAGAACCAGGTGTGAAGAGCTAAGTCTCTCTTCCATATCCTTCCTTCATCTCCCACGAGTGCTTTTGTTACATAATATCATGGATTGTTTTTGATAAGGGTTTGCTACTCTGACTTTTTCTTTGGTCTGAGGAGGCATTGCTGCCTAGAGGTACCCCTCTTTTTTCCATTTCATTAAGAGGGTTCATGATGCTTTATAGGGACTCTTCAAAGCCCATATTCCCACATATAGGATATTGTAAGATACCAAAGTAGGAAATATGAAATAACACAGTAATTCTTCATAGGGAGATTACATCAAACATTTTCCATACAAACATTCTATTAAACAATTACCATGCAATCTGAAATAAATCAAACAACAATAGACATGTAAGTAATTTGATCAATTATTTGAGCTTAATCACTTTTTAAAATGGTGATACTCGGCTTAAAGTGACCCTCTTGTAGCTTATGGTTTGGCCTTTGAAATTGAATAGACCTTTGATATTTTAATATTGAACTTGTTCTCCTTTAAATTTGATTACTGTAGGTTCAGTTTGACTTTTGAGTTTAAATAGAAGTCAACAGGAAACAACACATACCAATATGATGCTTCAAACAATACTAAAAAATAAAACCACATACAATGCTAATATAAGTTTACATAACAATGAACTTAAACATTCACATTCATTTCATAGTCTAGGCACATGTCTGTAGAACAAACAATGAGAATAGTGGAACTTGGTATGATTTTTGTGTAAAAAATTCGACATTTTAGGAAATATAATGAGAAACCCCAACACTGTGATCTTCAAATTCAAAGGCTCCAAGATAACTAAATGTTCGACCTTCTTTCCACAACATTCTCAGCCTCATGAATGGTCAAATGAATTATTTGTTGTTCCCACAACTCATGCCTCTGATTGGCTATGTAAACTCAACGTATAGGAGTAAAATGTTAGGTCTTAAACCACGGATATGCATTAGCTTCACGAACAAAAGATCCATCCTAGAAAATGTAGTGACATGTCCCTTCTCTAGAGGTATCTCAACTTTATTGTACTGGGTAAATTTAGGTTTCACACTTAAGTTTTTTTCCAGATCCCCAAATGGAAACTTGGCCCCAAAACACATGCTATCAGAACTTATGACGTCCACATCCCTTGATCAGATCCACATAATGCTATATCTCAATGGCTCTATGTAAAATAACAATCTGACTAGTAGACAAGAGAAATTTCAGCCTCAATTTGATTTGTTGCATAAGCAATCACTTTTTATCCATGGAAAACCATAACAACTGTGATGCACTCGGCCTTTCGAACAGGGATATCTACTTCAATTTTTATAGAGATTAGACCCTTTTTATATGAAATTCACTCAACACTTGAAAGAGAAAAATCACCTGTATTTAATGTGGCCTCTTCAAATTGTAATTCATCCTTAGTGAAACCTATTTGAGTCAGAGAATGTGGCTTATATACACCCTGAACTTGGCCCCCCTAAACACACTTGATATGGCTCACATTTACAATGAGTTTGGACCCTGGGAAAATATGACTTCATCAGAAATAAAATAATGGTTACAACTACACAAAAACTCTTGATCTTCTGCATCGATCAATAATTTTTCCTCAATGAAAGTTAATACATCAACCCTGTTAGCAACTTCAACAAAAATGGTCGAAATTGTGGTATTTAGAGATGAATTCAAACAAGAGGAAATACAAGGATAATTCCCATTTAGGGTTGTGGAAATGATTCATTTAATATTCTAAGTTAAAATTATGGCCATGACCTTCGTTTATTTGTTCTGTAGGAAACCTTGGCTCTGAACTACACTGATTCAACCCCCTCATTAGAGAAATTTTGAGGTACAAATGGGGCTCAAAAAAAAAATGTACAACCAAAATCAACTTTTTAAGAACCAATATAATTGAAGATGATGATGTCAACCATGGGGGATAATTCACCATTCTTGGAGTAAAAAGGTAAAATAATAAATAATAAATAAATAAATAATAAATTTCCAACTTGTTTTACTCAAATTTCGAGCGAGAGTACTCCTTGGATGCGGAATTTAATTTTGCATCCAAGGAGTACCCATCTTGAATACTTTCGATGGAGCCCACTACACGAAAAATAAGAAATACATGAAAAGTGTGATTAATAACACATTTTTTAATGTATTTCTCATTTTTTTGTAGTAGGATCCATCGAAAGTATTGAACATGGGTACTCCTTGGATGTGGAATTAAATTATGCATCCAAAAAGTGCTCTTGTTTGAAATTTGAGTAAAATATTAGGAAGATAAGTTGAAAAAGTAGTGTTTCCTTTTTTCACTCCAAAATTTGATGAGGTAATGTAATTTTATTTTATTATTTCCACTATTATTTTATAATGTTCCTTAGGAGGCCCATTTTAGACCTAAAAAATTCTCTATTTTGAACCACAAGATTTTGCACGAGTGTTTGAAAAATGAAACATTATTCCTTCTCACTATTATTGAAACATTATTTCTCTTAGTATACTCAAGACTCGACCCAATGATTTGGAGATGCGTTACAGTGAATTTTCATAAGATAAGATTCGACCTTTGATGCATAAGTAATTCGATATTCAAAATGGATGAATTGTACCTTGATAATTTGACAATAATTTGGCAATAATTTGGCCCCATGGATATAGATCTAGTCATGCAAATGGTCAATTCAATCCACAGTGAGGAGCATATCTTATCTAGAAATGAAATCAATAATTTCCCACACTCCTCAGATATCAATATGATCTTGAAGATGCTAAATTTGATCTATAGTGGGAAGAAAATATGATCAATAATTTCCCACTATTCAAATCTATCATTTGGCTTATTGCCTAAGGATGATCTCTTCCTACAAATGTGAATTAGATCCAATATAATAATGCCTACAAGAAAAATAGTTAAGCCCTCGTATTGGGTGCAGGAACACTTCCAAAAATAATCAACTGAAAAATAAGAGACAAACTAGAGTGATATCGAGTACCACAAAAGATGGAAAATGTCGACTAGGGTGAAAATAAATTCCACCAAAGTTACAACAATAATTTTAAATATTGAACATAAAAATTTGATTTGTTGACAAGAACCCTCATGTTGGCAAGAGGCAGAACTCTAATACCATTGTAATATTCTGCTGCAGGATTTTACTGAAAAATTCACAATAATTTCCAAACCCTCATTATGGAGTCAAAGTAACCAAAAATAGCATGCATTCACAATAAAAACATTTAAATAATAATTTTACCAGTTACTGGAATTAAAACAAAGTGCATGCAAAAGAAAACACGAAACATAAAATAATCTAAGAAAAGTAGCCACTTTATTTGTTAATATTTGGAAAAACAATTCATGCTAATACAATTAACAATGAAGCCCTTGATAATGGCATGCACAACTATTCATCAAATTTCTAAATTGAAACATTGAAGCACACTTTTGAACCCTAGATGGATCCACCAAGGAGATATAACCGCGGTGGTTTCGTCTTGGGATCAAGATTGAATTGGCCATGCTAAGTTCCCTACAAAATACACTATACGATAAACAAATCCAAGATACCCCAAAAGCCTTTTTCCTTGTCCCTTTTAAAGAGATAAAAAATCCTTCTTTAATTTTATAGAATCCTCCTCTCATGCCATGAATAACATGGTGTCACCAATACCATGGAAAATACCACAACCAGTTACCACAACAAATATTATAACTGCGAAATACCATGGTCCAATACCACACTTTTCCTTCATTTACACCAGGAAGGGTTATTTTTCTCATGTGGCTTGGCTTCCACCAATGTCGTAAGTCCATCCAGTTTGCACCATAAGGGAAATTAGAAAAAGGAACATGACATTAACCCTATGTCTTTAACATGGATTGAACCATATGATCTTCCTCATCATGCTTATTATGGTTCATCCAAAAAACTATGAAATGTCAAGCTGATGTAATATTGAAGAATATCCCTAATTTGTCTCTTACATCTCAAAACTAATTTAACAAGCCTCCTATGAATACAACTTTCCAATTATAAAAACCCCCTAGTTTCATTAGATATCTTATGTAAGACATTTTTTTTCATGACATTTTTCATGGCCCTTTTTATTTATACTCTAATTATGTTAGCCTCAATACAATATCTACATGCAGCTTAAAATCCTCATCATGATTCCTACTTCATATTCCTTGGAAAATCACATCAAATTTTATTGTGCAAGCCATTCTTACATTAGATGAATATTTTTCCTCCCTCTACAATATAAAATCCATATATCTATAGCCATAGAAAATTAAAACACACACCACCCTCTATCCAAATGACTATATATGTTGGTATGTTAAAATACCCCTGTTACCCTCCTTATTATTGCTCAATATCCTTGTCAATTTGAAACCCTAATTAAGTATAAACTAGTGTATTTACTCACGGGTGTTCCCACCATGCTTAACTTGACTTCCTCCATAGTGATTTATGAAATCTCTAGCTAATATTTTTTTTCCAAAATTGCTACTTGCATAATCTTGCACTTCACATTTTTTTTATTCATGTAAATAATCATGTTTCCCCTCATCAATCTTGAACTATTGTTATCTTGTTTTTATTTTAATGTTACTAGTTAGAGCCTTTCCTTCTATCATTCCATCTCCCTTCACACAGTGTTATCCTCTACCAACTTCTACTTAGCTTCAGGATAGTAGATGTACTTCTTGAGGGGACACCTCCTCCTAGTCATCTTTAATGTCAATCTATATTATTTGACTTTCCTCTCTATTAAACCCCCTCGAATGCTCCAAGTGTGAAAATAACCTATGTACCTCCTTAATTAACCTTGTTCACATCTTTACAAGTTCTACAACTACCTCTTATGATTCACATGCCTCAGTACTATGCCATATTAGCATCTTTGGATTATGTTGAGAATGAAATGAAGATAGAAATGAACGAAAAAATAACATAGAGATGTTGCAAAAAGAATAGTCATATGGTGAAATGTAAACACTTCTAATAAATGAATAGTGAAAACATTGCAATATACAAAGCAATACAATGTGGATAGAATGACAATTGCTTATCTCTAAAAAGAGATGTATCTTCTATGATTATTTGGAAAAATGTCATAATAAGAGGCTAAAAATATATTTTATAAAGGCCAACAATCCATATGAGGAAAAAAACCTTAATATGCAAAAATCTTAACCCTAGGACAAATTTAGAATTAACAGAGAATGTTGAGTTAAAAGAATTTGAGTTGTCCAAAAACAAGGGCACCCTTTCCAAGGCTGTAAATATTAGATTATCCTTTTATTTTGTCTTTCTTATCTTACTAAAAAGAAAATTAAAAGGTTGAGTTAGGTACTTGGGGTTTCATATATTTGGGGTGAAAAAATGTGATTTCTGGGTAGTTTAATGAGGTATTCCCTAGCTGCACAAGTTAAAATCACAAAAAAGAAAATTAAATAAAATTTTAAATTTAATTTAAGTTAAAACTATAAGAAATAAAACTAAGTTTAATTTTAAATTTACTTTATAACGAGACGTGCATCTTTGGGTAACTTAATATCACTATAAAAAGTCACCTACGTTTCTCATTTATACACACTCATCCTACACTCATCACACACTTGTCACACATATTTCTCTCTCACACATATCGTGTAATCTAAAGAAGAGGCTGAAGTTTCTAAGAAGTGATTTTTTGTATGTGTATTTACTTAATGATATTCATATATCATTGAAAGTAATTATGAGATGCAAAAAATTGTGTGTTTATAATTAGCACTTGAAAAATCAAGAGAAATAAGATCTTGCAAGGAAAAATACTTGTTAAATTTTTGGATTGTTGCAATCTCTATGTAACAACATATTTACTTTTTACTCCTACCTAAATTTATGCAAAGAATTCCATAAATTATGGTGGACAATAAATTTGTTTAAATAGCATAACATAAAGAATGTAATCCATGTTTATTTTTTACTTCTAAATTTATGCAAAGAATCACATAAATTATGCATGAACAATTTAACAAAGTTAAACACTAGGTGGGTGGATTATAACCTAATTCTAATGCAGTAAAATACAAATGTTAATGTGCACAGAAATTTAACCTCGTAACACTAATGAGTATTTTTTTTTTCACTTACTAGTTCATGGATACCCTGGTCAGTGGGTAGCCGCTACGTCCAGGGGTTTAAATCTCTGAGTGGACGCCACCTGAAGGGCATCAACACCCCTCGGCCTATTTACTGACCTAACCCCAAGAGCTTTCGGGATTCGACCTTGTGACCTCCCATTGGCGAGGCACTTGATTTGACCGATTGAGCTAACTCTTGGGGCTCTAATGAGTAAATTTTTAAAGAATAAGTTTGGGGTAAATAACTACATAGATCCGCTAGTGTTCATAAAAAAATAACCTAGGATATTTAAAGGGCATCTCAGAGGATTCTCTCGGGATCGAGAAATGATAAGATAGGTCCAAGAAGTTTGGAACATTCTAGTGCAACTTGAATTTGGATCAGTTGGTCGCTTCGATTAGATGAAGTATTCATGATTAGATGATATCATAGAATATGGTTGAACTAAGTCGTAGAAAGCAGAGTAGAAATACTAATATAAGGGATCACGTTCAGGCCTTGTTGAGAATTTTTAAGAAGAATGTTGGAAGATACTCTAGATCCAAAGGGAGATAAGGAGAAAGGTTTCCAATTATGTGATTCATAAGGTGTTGATGAAATTCTTAAGGTTTTTAAACCATAGAAGACTATAAGTCTTGGATCAGAAATCCCTAGGGTTTGTGGATAAAACCCTAGATCTAGACCTAGATTGACGTTTCAGTTGAATGAAGAAACCCTATCTCATTACTAAAAGAAAAGGAATGCAACATGTTGGTGATGAGGAAAAGGAAGAAAGTTTCTAGCTTGATAAGATTTCAATGCTTCCTGCAAGAAAGCAAGAATCAAGAGGGAGTTGAAAATTTCCTACAATCCACAAATTAAAAGGACCTCCTAATTAGGGTTGCAGGTACATTGTGAAGGCCATCAAGGCTCTAGTAGTAGATAGAAGCATTGGGAAGAACAAAGCAAAGTTTATGAAAATATGGTTCTCCCAGGGTGGAGCAAAACCTTAGCTAGATATATTTATGTTCAAGAGGGATAAATGGAACAAGACATCTAAAACCATGCCAAATGACTAAAAGAGCTTCTATTTTAGAGGGAACTTATAGTTAGGTAGAGTGGAATGATGAAAACTATTGAATATTGAAAGGGTCTCTCATGATGATGAGGAGTAGAAGGCTCCCAAGGATGTAGATTAAAGTCCTTTGGTACTTGTAGAACATCCTTCAGATCACGAGAAAAATCCAAAAGGGTCCATTGAGCCAGTGGAACCACTTAGGGTCAATGTTCCAGAATCAAAGAAGAGGTTGAAATGGATTTGAAGTATATTAAAGGATGTAAAGTGACATACATATCCTCGTGGAACCTTCAGGGAAAAAAATATCCTAAGAAGTACCCAGGATATGCAGAAGTGATGAGCAACATAATTGATTCTAAGCCATCCAACTATAAGGAGGCATCCGGCCAACATGTTTGGAAGGATGCCATGATGAAAGAATATTAGTCCATCTTGAAGAATGATGTGTAGGAAATTGTGTTGAGACATGAGGGGAAGTCACTGGTGACTTCCAAGCTGATCTACAAATGTTAATGTGTGGAGATATTTAACCTCATGGCACTAATGAGTAAAATTTTAAAGAATATGTTCGAGGTGAATAACGACATACATCCACCAATTTTCATAAGAAATTAACCTAATAGATTTAAAGGGAATCTTAGAGGATTCTCCCAGGATTAAGTAATGATGTAAGATAGGGCCAAGGGACCATGCTAGTGCCACTTGAAGTTGAATCAATTGGTAGATTGGATAAGATGAAGTATTCATAATTAATTGATAAAATATAATATGGTTGAACTAATTTGTAGAAAGAAGAATAACAAGACTAAGATAAGGGTTCACATTCAGGCCTTGTTGGAAGTTTCAGGAACAAAAGTGAAATATACTCTAGAGACAAAGGGAGCTAAGTATAAAGGTTTCCAATGATGTGATTCATAGGGTGTTGATGAAAGTATTAGGGATTATAAACCATAGAAGACGAGAAGTCCTAAATAAGAAAACCCTAGGGTTTGTGGGTAAAAACTAAACCTAGATCGATTTTTATGTTGAATGAAGAAACCCTATCTCATGCCTAAAATGAAAGGAACACAACATGTTTATGGTGAGGAAAAGGATGAACATTTCTAGCTTAATGAGATTGTAATTCTTCCTATAATAAAGCAAGAATTGATAGGGAGTTGATAATTCCCTACAATCCTTAGATTAAAATGACCTCCTAATTAGTGTTTCAAGTACATCGTGAAGGTTTCCAAGGTTCTAGTAGAAAATGGAAGCATCGGGAAGAACAAAGCAAATTTTATGACTATAGGATTCTCCCAGGGTGGAGAACAAACTTAAATAGATATTTGTGTTCAAGATGGATAAATGGAACAAGACATATAAAACCATGCCAAAAGACTAGAAGAGATTCTAGTTCAGAGGGAGCAACCAATTAGGTAGAGTAGAATGATGTAGCATATTGAATATTAAAAGGGTATATCATGATGATGAGGAGAATAAGGCTCCCAAGGATGTAGATTCAAGTCCTTTGGTAACTGTAGAACATCCTTCACATCACGAGAAAAATCCAGAAGGGTCCATTGGGCCAGTGGAACCACTTAGGGTCAATGTTCTAGAATCCAAGAAGAGGTTGACATGGATTTGAAGCATATTAAAGGATGTAAAGGGACATACAGATTCTTGGGGAACCTTTAGGGAAACAAAACATCCTAATAAGTACCTAGGATATGCAGAAGTGATGAGTAACATCATTGATTCTAAGCCATCTAACTATAAGAAGGTAGCAGGTCGGCATGTTTGGAAGGATGTCATGATGTAAGAATATAAGTCCATCATGATGAATGATGTGTAGGAAATTGTGTTGAGACATGAGGGGAAGTCAGTGGTGACTTCCAAGTTGATATACAAGATCTAACATGTAGCACATGGCATCATAGCCTAAGTACAAAGTGAGATTCATGAAAAGTATGTTATCCCATAAAGAGGGAGAAGACCGTGACAAAAATTTGCTCCAGTTGTTAGGTACCTTGGGTTTTTATGAGCTTGTAATCTTGTCGATGACTTATTCTAACATAAAGGAAGCGACAATGCTAAAAATATTTGCTTCCATGATAGAGGGAGAAACCATAATTACAATAGGAAGAATTACTTTAGTTTCAAAGGAAGATGACCTCAGAATTCAAGATAAAGGATCTAGATTTGATGCATTACTTCCTTGGTCCTTCAAATGATGAACTGCAATATTTTCAAACTAGTTGCTTAGAGACAGGAGATATCTAATAGAAATATGCTCTTTGTGAGTGGACCATGCAAGACATCATATGTGGTTTAGTTACTAGGAAATAAAAGTGGTAAAGGGAGTAGCTAGAATTGCCACAATATAATCTATTTCAGTGTCAAAGAGAGAACCCATCAAGGTGATTGGAAATGAATTGTGGTGATGGATATAGTAAGCGAAGAGATTTGTTTATGGTTGTGCCAAGGGATGTGAAACAACATGTGTTGAGGTATGGCATGATATAGTTGGATATGGATTGAGATATGTCTCAAATAATGAAGTGAAACTATTGGGATATACAAATTATAGTTGATTAGAGAGAGCCAAAGACAGGAAGAACACCTCAATATGTTACTTCAATTTGATCTCTATAGGTAGTAGACATCTATCACACTCAAAATTATAGATACTAAGTATATTTCATCTAGTGTGGTGAGTTGTGAAGAATTTTGGCTTCAAAATTTACTTGTAGGATTTTTTGATGAGGTGTAAGAGATGACCATGATGACAAGTTGAAGCACATTGAGATCAAGTACCAAGAAATGGTACAAGAGGGAGTAGTGTGGCTTCGATATTTTTCTGCAGATGAATAGGATGTTGACATTCTCACAAAAGCCTCTGTCTCAAGGCAAAGTTTGTATACTTCAAGGACAAGCTTAGAGTGATTAAGAATGTTTCCCTTAGTTAGAGGGAGTGTTTATGTCATAGCATCTAGGGAATTATTTTTCCCTAGTTAAATATTATTGACAGGTAAAGGGTATTGACTAGGGGCCATGTAATGTGTCTAGTGGAACTGACCCAGGTAGCATCAAGGCCTAGAGAGTTTCCCTGGTCAGGGGTTACCTAACCATATTGCCAAGGGTTACTTGGTTAGTGGGTTAAGCGAGTGCCTTATAGCATCAGGCAGGTGTTTTACCATTCAATAATGTGTGACAACATGTGGGGATAAGAATTGGCCTAGGGTTTCACCATTCTATTCCCAAGTAATTACTTGGTTGATTAGTGACCCAAGGATTAGTTTTTGTTTTCACTTTGGTCAAGGGGTTACCAGACCATATTGCCAAAGGTTATTTGGCTAGTGGGTGACTAGTTCCTTTATATTATGTTGATGTGGGATGATTTCCACATGGTTCTGGAATTGAACATAAAGTGGATGTATTAGTCAACATAGCTAAGCTCATTCAATTTTTTCTTAGGATGGATAAATTTTTCAACAAAGAGATAAATTTCAATAAGTTAAAGTGAATACCTCCATACTTAATAGGGAGTGTTTATTTTTAGGTAGACGTGAGAGATGTTCCCTAGCCACACAAGTATGATCACAAGTAGACATGTAAGACTTGATATTATTATTGATGGATATATGATGAGTATTGATTGATCTTGTTATTATATGACTTGTTTCTTACCAGACTAGAAGGCCTCGAATGATAGAGGAAGTGGCAGTGGCATGAGGACTTGTTTCCCTAATAGAGGGAGTAGTCAATCCCTACTTCAGTGTCAAGGGAGTTGACATATGCGTTTGAGATGAAGGATAATTGTTTGGGTACATTAATTCTTGGGACTATAAATGTGAAATAATTTGTATGAGATATTCCTGGGTCAAAGGAAGCATATTATTATTATCCTTCAAATATTTGAGATAATGGACAACTAGACCATGGCAACTCCCATTGTAACCAATTTTCAGTGAAGTTATTTGAGGAAGTCAAGTTGAATACCTCCGTAGATAAGAGGGAGTGTTTATTTTTTGATAGTTGTAGAAGGTATTCCCCAACTACACAAGTTCAAATCAAAAGAAAGAATTTTTAATTTAATTTAAGTAAAAATTAAAAGAAAGAAAATTAAATTTGATTTACAAAGAGACGTGCATCTTTGGGGAAACCTAATATCGCTCTAAAAATTCACTTGAACTTATTGTTTACACACACTCATCCTACACGTGTCACACACTTATCACACACATATTTCTCTCTCTCATACATAAACTTGTTGTATGGGGGGTGATGTTAACTTTTAAAAAATTCAGAAAAGGATTATTCTATTGGTTTGAGTAATTGAGAATTGAAGTTAATACTTACATAGTACCTGGAAAAACCAATATTTAGTTGATTTTATTTGATCAGTTGCATGTGCGAAGTATATAAGAATATATTTCATAAGAATACATACTTTGGGACAATTTCTAATCAACTATGAGAGGGAAATAACTAATGATATTTCCTAGATAGTTACAATGAAGAAGAGTAAACGTAAGTTGTGACTACCTCAACATTATAAACTAAACTGAAATACGATAAGGAAGATATTTTTCCTAAGATTGAATTTAAACATATTTAATTGATACATTGTCAAGAGTCTTCTATAATGAAACATAGTCAATCAATTCGAGAAAGAAAACATGGGAAGTATATGTACATGTCGTATTATGGTAAACAAGAAAACCTTATGTGTGTGAGTCTAAATGGAGAAAGGATTAGATTGTTAATGTAAAATAACGAGTGAAGCTTAAGTGTGTGTGTATCATTATTTTAAATTAAAAATTTAATTCTTTCTCCATTTAGAAGAAAAAAATAACTTTATAGAAGAAATATGGATCCATCCCCCAAATTATAACTCACTACTAGAGATGGAGATTAATAAGTTGCAATAAATTTATTTAGAAATTATCAGTACGAGCTTATGATCTATTGGCGGATCTAGTACTTAATTAGTGAATACTATACTTCAAAATAATTATGAGAGATGAATATAGTAATATTGTAAGTTAAACATGGTATACACAGTCCACCTTAACCATAAGTTGAGAAAATGGAAGTATCTTAAAAACCTCTGAACATAGTGGAACATAAATAACTTAGGTAGTGAGGAAATTCTCGTCAGAAAATAGTAAATAGTTGTGGGTAATTAGGAAACATGGAATACTTTTAGTATTCCTAAGACCTAAAAAGATTTGATCATTTTCTTTGGGTCTTGAAGAGTGAGTTCATTGGCTATAGTAAATTTATATTTACTTATATATAGTAATGCACTTGTATCAATTTAGATAAATTTTGAAATAACGCTATAATGGTTTTAGATATATTTAAATTTTGAACACAATATGATATCGTGGAAAATATATGGACTATCATAGAGAACTTATGGAATGTAAGTCCAAGACTTTAGAGGGACAATAAAAGCTAGAATTATGTTGAATAAATATATAGAAGTATTGTAAGAGGTAATGTGAATTATTATTTTATC
>APFE030665523.1:1423-19835 GCA_000404065.3 Pinus taeda
GTGACCGTCGGATTGTAAGTTACAAATGTACATAGTAAAGAAACACACTTTACCTAACTCTATACTAGACCAAGTTATACTTAACTATTCCTATGTGTTGGAATATCCTAACACATCAGGCAAGAAGACGAAGGAACACTGGAATATGATCAAAACCACATGAAGACTCCATCTGATTTACAGCCTTTTGCAGGATAGATATGAAAAAGAAAGAAAATCTCTCATGCATTTGAATTAATATCGATATCTTATCATTGCGACATCATGATGTCTTCAATTTCATATATTGTCACAAACATTGAAATTCTTTTCATGTATTTTCTTTAAGTGTTTTCATCTTGTTTGCAACATGGGTAAAGTATTATATTTTCATATACTAGTTGTCATGCAGCATATAAAAGTCTACTCTGATGGTTTCAAGGGTATACCCTTGTGTATACGAGTTTTCATAACTATGTAAACATTGGTCGCACTCATTCACAAAGTTTTTAGCACTATCACACAAGTGTCGTCTCGGTCATCCCAAAGTGTATCTTAAGTGTTACACTTGTCATAATAGGTCGTAAAGTGGTCACATGAAGGGAAATGTGTTGTTTATGTGTCATGGGTGATATATTTCATTGCATCGTCAAGTATTCTAATTGTGATATCATAGTTGAAGTCTTTCCACTATACACATCAGTGCCACCGGTGTCACACTCAACCATTTCTAAAGAGGCTTCCCAACCAAGAAACTTGGCTCCAACAGGCCTACCTAGACTGCATGCTATGTAGTTCTAGACCTCAATGCTTAAAACTCCCCCCTTGGAAGTATCCAATGTGTAGTTCCTTCCTCCCAAGATTATTTCACTATGTAGTTCTTGTGCCCAAGGCACATCCTTAACCTCTAGGATTGCGCAATCACTCCTCCCAGCATGGTCCCACCTATGCATTGTGAAAGAACAAGCCCCAATCTATTTCCATGATCTTATAACCATGCAATTGTCCAGTCTCCCTTGTCTCATGAAACTACGCAGTACGTCCAACCCCTCATTCGGCTTCACTATCAACTAGGACTCTACATTTTTCCCTCAGTCTAGCCTGAACTACATAGTGCGTAGTCTCAGTTATCAAGCCTCGCCCCTAGTTACTTGAACTGTGAATTACATAGTCACTAAGCCCTATCTCTTGACCTATCACCCAATCATGACTTAGTTAATGGATCCAAATGCACTATTTTATACTAGGGGGATTTTAGACTGATGTCATCTCTCCTTGAGTGAATTGCAAATGTAGGTACTCTTTCACAACATGATAGGATCATGAAGAAGGAGATGTAGAAGGGAAGCATGTTGAAATGCATATTTGCAGTTGGACAAGCAAGCAGATCAATCGAGGCAAAGAAAAGGGACACCAAATTGTGATCACAACCAAAGACTTGAAGATCATTGAAGATTCCTTATCACCAAGCCATGAGGATCTGGAAGAAAAAATCATTCTCAAGAAGATATTAGAGACACACATCAACAATGGAATTACACTACCACGTCATCAAGTAGTCCATGTCAAGCAATGTCATTTCATCTCTTTTCATAGGCCACATCATCATTATGGATCATGTATATTCAAAATGTATTGTGAAGTGGAAGTCCAATGGACACACATGGAATATGAGAAGTCATATAAGTTGAAAGGACATAGGAAGTAAAACAATCATGAGGATAGTCAAAGAGTCACAAGGAGGGTGAAGCATAACCTGTTGCTTATATACGCACCCTCATTGTATGATAAAAGCACTTTTCACCTCGACTCCTCTCGCATGGCATTAGAGATACAGGTCAGTTATTTTGAGGACAAAGGAGTGGGTCCAACGCTCCAATATTCGAGCCAGTAATGTTCATTGTATACATTTCTCTTGGAATTTTTACTTAATAACAAAAGCCCTATAGGCCAATGCATTCTTCGTGCATGGATTATGGATGTTCATAAGACTATTATGTGAATGTTTGTAATTCATGTTTTCTTTCATCTATGCTAAGGCAATTGAACTATTTTGGTTATTTTGGTACTTATCATATTGAGAATCTGTTGTAATTTCTATTATCATTGTCGCATTCTTGTGGACTATTCCACTGGATATTAGATCGATCGACCTCGTCATATTGGTTTCAATGACCGTCGCATCTCTGTGGATATTCTGCTTGATGTTATACTAATCGTTCTTGTTCATGTTTGTCTCTACTAGAGTGGTACCACTACCTCTCTCTTAGAGGCTCACTTCTCCTCCACTCCATTTTGAAAGAAATTTGACACACATATGATTGAACACTCACCAGGGACACCTCATTGATTTTTGAAGGCACATGTGCACTCCTCTCTCTTGTTGACAATTAGATCCAAGGCACATCTATAAGAATACATGGAAACCAGATCGATATTCTAGATGGGGCTCCTACTGAAAACAATGTGAGGTTTAATTGGGAATTCACATCGAGTAGACCCCTTTGTTGATGGATTTCCAGCATCATTAACATAATGGTATTACATGAGATGGCTCCCACCACTGAGCCAAGGTTTATTTCATCTACTAATTTCTAAATCAATACTTTCAATCTTAATGTGGTATAGCCTGAAACTGATGAGAACCAACAATTGGTTGGTTCCAAGGCTTCCTCCATGGCCATTAATTTGGGAAAACTATCTGATTTTGATATGTTGAACTAGCATAAGCAAACTGGCAAGATTGTGGCTAGACAATTACTAAACTCTATTGTTAGCACTAGGAAAATGTAACCCATGCTTGAAAAGGCCTTTGAACAACTCTAAATTGCACATGCCACCTTTAAAACATGGGTTAATTGGATAAAGTTGCTTGAAGACACAATAATGAAACAATCTGGCCAACCCAAAGATATCAACTCCTTTAAGAAGTTATTAGAAGAAAAAGAAAAGGAAATAGGGGTCTTAAGTAAATTGTTGAAATCTCAGACTATGATGCTAATGTCTTGAAACAACCATTTCAAAAGCGTGAGGATTGAGAGTCAATTACTGGAAATGCAGAGCTCCCTTGCAGAAAAAAATAAAGGGCATAGAGAAAAACAGATCCAGATGACAAATTTAAGTGGGGAATTTGTAGTCAAAGAGAAGCAAATTCTCAGTACCATCGGAGAATATAAGTCATCTATTGGAAAATCTCTCTTGGCTCTCGAAAACTCAAATGCAAAAAACTTATACTTCTTCCAACTAAAATCCTCAGAGTTAGAATAGGAGTTAAATGATCTAAGGCTTGAAACGAGCAAGATGAAAAAATGGGAGCTATAAAAGTACAATATAAAAATGAAATAATTACGAAAATACAAAACACCCTGAAGGATAAGCAAAGTGAAAGCATGTCCCTGCATGAGGTTATTAAGGTAACATATACTGGAATACAAGTCCTCATCCAAGCCAAGGAAGAAATATTGAGGGAAATCAATAAAAATATTTCTATAGTCCATTATTTTATTATGATCTTCACAAATTTTGAAAAGGTGGTAATAAAAAAGGCTAATCTAAAGGCCAAAGATATCTCTTCTATGTTTGAGGACAGAACAAAAGATGTTGACCAACTCATATATTTTATTAATACTCTCAAGGAAGAAATTAGCGAACATCAATTTACCTTAAAGGGATGATTGTATCTTCTCTTTGTGCACTAAAAGAAAAACATGGGTGTATGCCACTTATGAAAGAAGAATTCGAGTGGTCTAAAAAGGAAATTTATAAATTCATAAATGAACAAAAATATTTAGGTAGATTTGTGAGCCTTCCCTTTTTTGGGAAAAGGCAATTAACTAATTTCAGATGTAGAGTTTCATGAGAATCTAAAACCATCCAACAAGATATTGGTTACCTGTCCATTGTTAGCGAAGAATTTATTTCACCTCGATTACTAATCAATGCCTTATGTAGAGATTTCAAAATATTAGTTGGGATAGATAAAGTGATACAAAGCCTCCCCATTTCCCACTACCATATTAAGTCTCAATTGATGGTAGTAATAACCAAATATAGGAATGTAACATGGTTATCGCCAGCAAATTGGAATAAGATCCCTAAAGTCAAAAGAGATCTAAATGGGAATGTGGTCTTAGAGCAAGCCTCATCTGCCACACAAGTAGTTCAACCCATGTAGTTAGTCACTGATAACCTTGAAGAATGGGCTGAAGTGGGATTTAATATTCCTCAGATGCCTAAATCTAAAATATGGGGAGCTCAAAGTACGTAACCAGCTACCACGTCTAAAATGTCAAAGGCTACCAACTTGTTTGCAAAAATGAGAAGGCACCCTTAGAGATTTCTTTTATCTTTTAAGTTATTTAAAAATTTTAATTATGTTCATTTAAAGATAGTAAATTTTGAACCATTATTTTTGAAATACTATTATAAATGAACATGTTTCTCATTTAGAGGTGGTTGGTGACAAAAGGATATATTTTTATTTTTTATTTTTTTATTTATTTATTTTATATACTGAAAGAGTTGCATGTACTCGTTACATAGATTCATTATTGACTTAATGACTCATTTCATGCAACTTTAATGAATGCATCGCTTTCCTTTTGATGTTATGTGTTTAAAAGAATATATGATACTAAAAATTTCTAAACTTGATTCGTGATTCTATAACATCTCTTTTATCTGATTTCCTTGTTTTCCTAATATTATATTAGTGGAAGTTAGGTGTTAAAGAATTTAGTCTTCAACTTGTAGGTTGAATCTTCTTGAGCGTGGCTCTGGAACTTCACATTGGTCATTTACTAGATAAATTTTAAGCTACTAAATGTTTATCATTATTTTAAAGTTATGTTATTTTTTATGCGTTTATCAATCAACTCTTGCTTCGAATTAATTTGACTTGTTCAATTTAACTCATAACATATTATTGGCAATATTCCTGTTTTGATATTTATATTATCTCTTCGGAGTTTATTACTACATTTGTTTGGAAATTAGGAGGTCGATTACACTTTCTATAGTTTTTCCTACATTCTATTTTTTTAGAATATCAATTTGAATATTAAACATGTTCCTGCATGTACTGGTTACATAGATCCATTATTGACTGAATGACTCATTTCATGCAACTTTAATGAATGCATCGCTTTCCTTTTGATGTTATGTGTTTAAAATAATATATGATACTAAGAATTTCTAAACTTGATTCATGATTCTATAACATCTCTTTTATCTGATTTCCTTGTTTTCCTAATATTATATTAGTGGAAGTTTGTTATGAAACTAGCTCAAGAAAAGATAGATCAACGCCTTAGAATTCAGCCTCTTCGAGGGGGCAACCTCCTTTACATTACATAAATGAACAATTCTTGGATGATTCAAATGACAAAACCTCCTTTCAATATATAGGAGTCTAAGGAGTCACAATATAAACCAGCTGACCTAACAATAATAATATAAAGCCACAAAAAATAACAATAGAGGGATTCTATGGGGCACAGTAATAACAATTGGGGCAATAGGGGCACAACAATATTAATAAGGGGTATAACTACAATAGTAATGGGGTAATCACTAGTATTATAGGGACCCAACAAAGTTAGGTGTTAAAGGATTTAGACTTCAACTTGTAGGTTGAATCTTCTTGAGTGTGGCTCTAGAACTTCACATTGGTCATTTACTAGATAAATTTTAAGCTACTAAATGTTTATCATTATTTTATAGTTATGTTATTTTTTATGGGTTTATCAATCAACTCTTGCTTTGAATTAATTTGACTTGTTCAATTTAACTCATAGCATATTATTGGAAATATTCCTGTTTTGATATTTATATTATCTCTTCGGAGTTTATTACTATATTTGTTTGGAAATTGGGAAGACGACTACACTTTCTATAGTGTTTCCTACATTCTACTTGTTTAGAATATTAATTTGAATATTAAACATGTTCTTCATATTTACAATTTTGTGATATATTTGTCTGTGTGTGTGTGCTTTTTTCTTTTCTCTAATTGTTGTTTTATTTTAATGAATTATAATTCCTCTGCCTATGGTCTTTTCTTACTAGCGCATACCATTTCTATTAATAGTTGGCCTTATTCAATTTGGATATTGAAAATTTGTGTAAATTTAATCAGGGAATACCCCCTGTGGTGTATGGGAGACCAACCCAAGACACCTCAAGTGAGAGGATAAGGTCCTCATCGAATATCTTCTTGAAAGGTTTCTATAGAGCAACAATTTAAGAACAACAATTATGTTATTTAAAGAAAAATGTCGGTCATGTGTCTACTGAATTGATTTATATCTTAGGTAGTGAGGATAAATAAATATTCAATATTGTTCCTTATTTTCAATACAAGGATGGATATGATATGGTTGTCAAATTTTCCATTTATTGCAGTGTTTCGGTCGAATCAAAGGGGACATATCTTTGTGATGTTTTGATTAGTCTTATTGCACAAATTTTGTCGTATTTAATGCAAATTTATTGTTTATGATGCTTTGTTTAAATTATTTAAGTTAATTTTACTATTTTATAGATATTAAAAGGATTAGTAATCACATACCATGCATCCATAGCCTAATGTAGATATGGAAAAACATTATGAGTGATATGGGGATACTAAACAAGGATTCATCATATGTCACTAGATATATGGCTTCATATCAATATCATCGATCAAATATATGATTCAACAAGTGGCTTTAGAGTGAATCCATTTACACATGGAGAGCTCTTGAGGATTAAGAGCATGAGAATATATAGGGGTGCTTCTCCAAACATGACTATATTGTATTATATTTTCTTGAGGTCATGTGCACATTGCAAAGTGTGATTCAAGTAGGTTAATTAATTCAGAGACATGCTCATGTGCCTTCTATTGGTGAGCCCAATGGTGATGATTCGATTAATCATCGATAAGATCTTGGACTTCCTCTAAGTCTACTTGCTACACATTATCCTTACACTCCATATCTTGTTCTAGATGCATCTCCCACTGATAAGGAAGTGCCTATAGGTGGTATACCTTTCGCAAGGGGTTCAATATAAAAAATTGACCATATCATTAGATGATATGATGATGTATCTAGTTCTGATATCGGTCCTAACACTAAATCTAATGACAATTAGTGATATTTTGAGATGTATATTGATTTTTTTACCATTATGTATGTTACAAACATATAATTACAATCACTATGGCCATATGAAACCTTTTCCATATAATATACATGGCTGTCTGATTTCGGTTGTTTTTCTTATTCATTTATATTGCACATTATGTAGTTATTTGTGGATTTAAAATTTGACTCAAGTTGTTGTCGTTATTTGATTTAAGGAATATATTACAAGTATATTTTTAATTCAAAGAATAAATTTTTCTTATTGTATATGTTTCTCAACTCAAGATAGATATGTGATCTATTAAGATGAATGCCTTGAATTAAGCATAACGACATAATCAATGTTCTAAACGAAAAATAGTTCTGAGACATTTGGTTCAATTTATTGATGCTTTTTTTTCCAACAAGTCTCCTTATATATCATTGCAATACATGCATTAATACAAACTTGAGAACCAAAATTTACATGATTCAATATTAAACAACCAAAAGAATTATATTTTTAACCACTTACCAAATGAAAGAATTATATTTTTCACCACTTACCAAATGAAAGATAGAAATAATGATGCAACCATGCAACCAAATGAGATTGTACAATAGTGAAACAAAATGAGACTACACAATAGTTCAACCCCCTGCACACCATTTTAATGAATTCATTATTGAAGACTCGAATACCATAATTTTAATTGTCATCCAAGGCACTAGTAGGACACTTTTTATGGCCATCAATGTTAACTCAAAACTTGTTCCAAATCTGATGTGATTATTTTCTTATCCATCAACTATTAAATTTTATATATATAGATATAGATATAATAAACTTACTAAGCAAGGCTACATGGTAGATAGTATACCTATCGACATTGAGGAAATGAAGAATTGTTGCTAAACCTGAGAATACACAACACTCTGCTAGTGCAAGTGTGACTGTAGACTGGAACTGAGGAAATGAAGAATTGCTATTGAACCTAACAAAGGTTAGCGTTGTGCTGATACGAGTGATTGTAGATGCAATTGCCATACTTGTATTTCATTGAGTATAACCACTACCACAAGACGTAGCAGTTGTAGCTGCAATTGCAACAACCATAGAAGTTATACCAATAATTGAAATAGCTACATGGACTTGTGCATTATGAACGCCAATCTCTTCTTTTTAAATTTTTTAATATCTTTCATATTGTCATATAGAACTGCAAATAAATTAAAATTTGAAGGGTTAGAGTCTCCAAGCAAATGTTAGGTATCATAGTACCATAGCACACTCTAGATGAGCTACCATATACATGTGGCATCACTTGGCAAAGAGAAAGGGGTTGAAATAATCCCTCGCCCACTCTGGATAAAATTTCTTGGCATTAGTTGCTTCAATGAAATTTTATATAAATTTTAAACTACTAGAATGAAGCTAGAAGGTGATCTGTTTAGTGAAAATAATATTAAAAACATACAAGAATCCCAATAGAAAAGTTCTTATGTTTAATGGCAAAGTTAAACCTTTGTGGTGGATAATAGCTACACAATTTACGACACAGAATCTTTCGTGGCTAGGATTGGAAAGTCAAAATGCAGAACCTTCATGGCTAGCATTGGAAAGTCAAATATCTAAAGCTGGCTAATCTTTGAAATGAAAGCTTATATTTTTATTTTTTCTCTTATTATACCTGCGCGAGGCATTCAATTTTTCCTTAGACTGCCTATTAGTTTCTCTTTGACCAATTGTTTTTGTCATTTATCTATAGTTTAACATTAGGAAATCATTTTTTATTCTTTTTAATTATTATTAAATTTATTGTAATTGATTGGTTGAGGCTGAGATTTTTGTAACTTCTTAATAATAGTTCCATTTTTTTTAGTTTTATTCCCTTTATTTAATTTTATGAAAGTAATGTATTTATAATTGATATATTATTTTATAATTGTTAGAATAAAAGAATAGAAAGCTGTGATGTTTTATGATTTGTTAAAAACTTGTTTTAAAACACCTATAAAAATCAATTTATCTTAATTTATAGATGATTGTATCTAATAAATTTTTAAAAAATTGTTAATTTTTATTTTATTAAAACATAATATATAAAATCCATATCAATATAAAAATATAATCCATTCAAAGGTGGATGTGAAATTTTAATATTAATTTCATATAAATGAGATTAAATATAGTTTTTTTTCTAATTATCACTGTTTCTTTTCTTTTTGGGTTACTGTTTCTTTCCTTTTTTTTAGTTTTATAATAGAAATATTAGGCTAAGTGGAAGTAGAAGAGAACTCCAATTGGTTTGAAGATTATGGATTTAGTTCTCTTGGATAACATCATTGCCAACATTTCGATAGGTTACTATACTTTCAATGAATTAGCTAAAAACATATGTAGCCTCCAAATCACCATTCTTATTCACACCCAAGTATTTTATTTGTAAAATCTAATATAAATTGCGCAAGTTGTGAAGATATTTGGATTTGTGGTTGTATCAAATTTAAATTCGGGATTCACTTGTGAATGATATCAAGTGCTAGGTGTCCAAAAGAATTGGCTTCAAATTCTCAATTTGGCTTCCTCATCCATTAGTTTGCGCCTATATCTAGAGTCAAGTATTACAACATTTTCTTTTCTTAGAGTTTAATTATTTTCAACTGGTATCTATAGGCTATACTTTGGCATAATTTAGGAACTACAAAGATGAATATGGGATCTATAAAATTTTAAATTAGTCTTGTACTAATTGTTGCATTACAAATAGATGCAAATACTCTCTTTTCTAGGGAATTCATGAGAAAAGAAGACTTGTCACTTATTGATTCATCCTTTCCAGTAAAAGCTCTCGAGTTTGGCTAGGCACTTTTAATGCCACTGAATATGCCTCACATGTGACTGTGTTGTGTTCAAGATCAGAGTGTCCAGGGATCGGCTTAATTCCCCCCTCCTTGGCCTCTAATTCAAAGATAACTTTTTCCCTTGTTTTTTTCGAAGGATAATTTTAAAGGTGAGTTTTGTTATTTGGAATACAAATTGGTATTTTTTTCTTTTTTACCAAAGATAATTTTAAAGGAGAATTTTGTTATTTGGAATACAAATTGGTTTTAGATGACTTAATACTATGAGGTTCACAAAGAATAACTAGTTTGTAAAAATTTCAAATTTTTATATTTACCTAATTTTATAAAAAAAATCATCCAATTGAAGTAATTCCACATATTCTTTATTCACATGCCTTATTAAATTCAAATATATTTTATTTATCTTAGCCCAATTACATTTGATTATCTTATTAGATTTTGCAATTATTCTTGTACTAATTTTTGCACTACAAATAGATGCAAATAATCATGTGTAATTATTCTTGTACTAATTGTTACACTATAAATAGATGCAAATACTCTCTTTTATGGGGAATTCATGGGAAAAGAAGATTTGCCACTTATTGATTTGTCCATTCTAGTGAAAGCTTTCAAGTTTCGCTGGGCACTTTTAACATTGCAGAAGATGCCTTTCTCTCTCGCATGTGACTGCACTGTGTTCAAGATCAAAGGACCTAGGGATCAACTTAATTCCCCTCTCCCTGGCCTCTAATTCAAAGATATGTTTTCCCTTGTTTTCTTTCGAACGATAATTTTAAAGCGGAGTTTTGTTATTTGGAATACAAATTGGTATTTTTTTCTTTTTCGCCAAAGATAATTTTAAAAGAGAGTTTTGTTATTTGGAATACAAATTGGTTTTACATGACTTAAACCTATGAGGTTCACAATGAATAAGTAGTTTGTAAAATTTTATAAAAATCATATATTTACCTAATTTTATTAAAAAAAAATCATCTGATTGAAGTAATTTCACATATTTCTCATGGGGCTTTGGATTGACGATGAATGGGTGCACTGTTAGGGAACTCTTTGCGGTAGGTTACTCGTTCAAATCCCTCGTGGGTGCTTACCTACCAAAAAAAAAGTAATTCCACATATTCCTTAATCACATGCCTTATTATATTCAATATATTTCATTTATCTTACCCTAATTACATTTGATTATCTTAATGCGTTATATTTTGTTTATAGTTTACAATATAATATTTTATTTTTTGAAGTGTGAATATATTATAGATTGTATGTGAAGATTTTTATTAAATTTAAATTTAATAATAAAATATTAAAATGTCTTTTTTAATGGTTGAAATTGTATAAGTTAAGTGGTTTGAGATTTTTAAATATATTGAATAGATTTATTTAAATAATAATGATTCTAATTCAAAATTAAAATATAAAGAACTATTCAATAAGCATGGTTACTAATTTTTTCTAATAATATTACTAGTTTTTTTAAATGATAGAGAATTAATAAATTTAGAATCTCAACAAAATTCTTAAAAACTTTGATTTTTCCACAAAACAAACTCACCTACATTGCCATAATTTCAACGTTAATGGATATATTTTTTCTTCCCAAAAATTGGGTCAATGGATATATTAATTTAGTTGTTGATAAAAAATTGATTCCCTAACTTAAACCTATCACTAAATAAAGTTATATAGTTTCATAACAATCTCACCTTTCAACCATCCACATTTCAATTTTCCTATATTTCAATTGAGGGACGGGTACTAGCTACTATATAGCACTTGTTTTTATAAAATGATCAAGAATTCATAAAAAGAGTAAATAGTAAAATATGTTCATTTTGCTATGAAAACACCAATGCGTCCCAACGTTGAAGCAAAGATTATACTTCTCATTCTCATGTATAAGAACTAGAAGGATTATAAAAAGAGTTGAACGTAAAGTCCATAATTTTGGAAGAATCATGTGTTTCTAATGCCATCTTGAAACTCATCCCTACAACTCACTGCAAACTTGTTCGCTAAAATTATAATCCAAGAGGCCTTCAACGTCATTAGTGACATAACTAACTATTGAGGAAATTTCCAGTGGTTTACTATGTCATAGCAAATTTTTGTAGTTTTTAGCCAATCAAATTTGCAACTTTATGTTAACACCACATTTAATGCATGCACATATCATTTTAGTTTTTTACCTTGATATTTTATTTTGTGGCACATAACCTAAGTTACGTTGTTATTATTTGATAGGTATGTGCCAATTCACATGGTGTGGACCTCGCATGAGAGCCACGTATCTAGTGCTTTTTAAGCTGCTACCACCCTAGTGCTTTTTAAGCTGCTACTGGTGGTGGGGATGGGAAGGGATGGATGCAGTTCAAGCTATCAACCTGCTTATTGCCTCTGCTCTCATTGGGTCAACTGGTATTGTGTATACCATTTTTTTTGTCTATTGTGTATAACATTGTTTGTCCTGCCTTAACTTCCTTAATGCTAGACCAACCTATGCCTTTGGGATGTTTCCTCTGGAACTAAACAACCTATGCCTTTAATTAGAATGGCCACAAAGTAGCTTCTCTAGATCTCACCTGCAATGGGATTAAGCGGAATGGGATTTAAGCAGAAAAACCACAAAGTTGCTTCAATATATCTCACCTGTAATGGGATGAACTAGGTAGCCTTTACAACTCAACTCAATTCAAGAAAAATGTTGCAAGTTGAGGCATCTGATCCTATCGTACTTATCACAATAATCACTTTTGTTCGTTATCTTTCGAAACTTTAGCTCATGAGAGGGTTCTTTTATTTAAGATAATTTCTTGATGTATGTTGATTTTGAGTTGCTTTTACTCAAGTTTATTTAAATTTTTTGGTCGATTAGTTTCCAATTTATTTAAAATGTTTGGTTTGAGAAAACTTCGTCGTATTGTTTTGTTGTCTGTAGTGGTCTTTCCATTCGTGCTTGGAAATTTCATGGATTTCTAGGTAAGGCTTGTCGTTAAAGTCCATATGTGATGGTTCACTTTTGGAAATTTATCTGCTAATTTCATAAATTCATGATAATTTCATAAATTCAAGAGTTGTTGCCAAAAATTTAGAATTTGTAGCTATTCTAAAAGTTGCCTAAACTATAAAGTTTCATATATTTTCTTGAAATAACTACCATTTCATAGAGAAAATTTTAAAACTTTATACTAAAGAATATTGCATCATTAACGGATAAATAATCGGGCTAATATTGCATAAATCCCTTGCAACTAAGCTGACATTTTGGAGAAAATAAAAGGATTTCTATTTTTATATATTTTCGCAAAATTTAATTGGCAACACAAGCAGCCAAACTATAGAATTCCAGGTTTATTTTTAATAATTCAAGGTTTTTTCCTTATAACTACCGTTTCACATAAATTTATTGTTTTATAAAGAATATTGCATCATAAATTTTCAACAAATAAAAGGATTAACTATTTAGACATCTTTTCTCAAAATTTAATTAGCAAATAGCTTAAACAATCTCTAAAATTTTAGGTTGATACGTTTTGAACATAACATGCATATTTGATGAATTTAATCTCAAATTTTTGACTGGTTCATTCGCAGCAAAACACTTGTATTCATATAACTTCATTTATGAAAAGATTATTAAACAAATTTATTTTCTAAATCGAAATTTTTAAGTGCAGAGATACTTTTGTTGCAAAACTCGAGAATTTATAATCTCAGTACATGAATTTTTTTAGTAATTTTTATATTCATCTGTTTCTGAAACTCGTTTAATTTTCCCAGCACACGAAATTATTAGAGCGGCTTACACCATCATAAGAGCTAGAGTGTTCTATTTGTGTAAACTACAACAAGATTTGCATTTGCAAGTACTAATTAAAGAATGTGTAAATTATAGCAAGATATGAATTTACAAGGACTAATCAAAGGATGCTTCATAGAAGTTAGAAGGGATAGATTTTTGGGCAATAATATTAATTCACTCCTTGGTCAAAATGAACTATTCTCCTTGCATCCATAAAAAGTCTTCATATATTGAAATTATTGTATTTGGTTGCAATAAATCTTCACAATGGCTTTTCACTTGTTTATTGATATTTCCCAAGGATAGAGCTCAATTAGATCATAATTGAGAAATATTTTAACAATAATAATTTGCAATGATTTACCTCTGATGCAGATGTAGAATTTTGTGATGTAGATGAGGAATTCTTGTCTTGTCCTATGATTAGGTGATGCAGAGGAATAGTATTTTGAAGTGTACTTTGATTTATTATACTAATGTAGGGTACAATGGCTATTCATTAATTGTGGCCACTGCAACTAAAGAAACTCTGGTATGTTATTTGATATCATGCAAAGAATATCTTGGAGAGAAGGAAAAGCTTTAGCAATCATCCAAATAAAAAAAAACTACACCTACCAATTGTTAATAAGAAGCGTTTCCCTTCATGGCTTGTTGCACGGGTCATTGGAAGCTAATGGGTGGCAGTTGAAGTTGAGAGGTGGTAGTAGAAGACAAACACTCTATTCAAACAATGTAAACTTTGAAACGGGAACTATAAACTCAAAACGGGAACTCTAACCAAAAAACCCCAAAAAATAGGAAAAACAATGCTAAAAATGAAATGTGTGTATACTGGAACGACAATTTTTTTTTTTTAGGGTCAATTTTTTAACATTTTTTAAAAGTGGCAGTAAAACTCAATTTTTTTGTGCAAAAAACAATTGATTTTGAGGAAAAAAACACACTAATGTTTTTGGTAGACTAACATTTTTCTTTCCTAGGTATAACTTCAACTCTTTTTAGTAATGACGATAAAGATAAAATAATGGGATCTGAAACACATTAAAATTGTATTAGTTTTCATCCATGTTAAAAATATAATAACATGACACTAAAGACCGCTAAAATTTTAATTGTTTTCATCCATAACATTAAAGATACAAAAAATTTGGAAAATTTTCAACCATAAAATTAAAAAACCATGATATCATGAAAAAATTACATGACTAAATTAATTAAAATGTCATTACTTGTAGATTGAATGAAACATACAAAAAAAAATACATTATATCTCTAAATTATTGTTGCATTGTAGATATTCTAAACAATAAAAATCATTATAATTAAAACATATAATCAAACAAATAGAAAAATGAATCATAACTTCATTTAAAACCATATGGAAATAAAAAAAAAAAAATTCAAGATACAATGAAAACATTAGTTATATAAACTATCTTAGACAATTATTCAAAATCACTCATATTTTCTTGCACACCATCAGAATTCACATCTTTAGATGAATGACTAAATGCAGATGAAGATGTCCCATATTATTCTTTCATCAACTAGTTCCCCATCTGAGTCCACATGCATGCGCACCATTTCATGTTTCAAAATTCTTCTGGATCTACGACTAGTTTCAGAAAACTCCCATCTCAACATTGTTCCTTCTTGTAAAAACCTCTTTAGAATCTCTATCATCTTCAAGCGAAGAGTTCCTCTCTTTGTGAATTTGAAGTCAAAAACATGTCAACATCCTCCAATTTTAAGAGTTTTGTGCGGCGACGATTTAGATTTGTACCCTTTATTTTTCAACTACCATCTTTGGCTTATACACACCATTGAACGGGTGTGTATTTGTGGCATACCAATGTACTTCAACACCTACAACATCTTAATTTTATGTAAATACCTTTATAAACTTAGCAACCCTTCTTAATGTCTTGTACTGGACCCCTGTAAAGTTCTTCCATGGCTTCACGTTGTGCATGGGATATTCTAGAACCAATATACATTTCTCTTTCCTTTGCCTATGAAGAATTAATAATACCTTGATATTATTGTTGTTCAACAATGTTTCTTTCCTCATATTCATTTGACACATTTTGTGTCCAAATAAATGGATTTTCAAAGGTATATCTTCATTTGTTGTTCTTGAAATGATATCACTTTGATTATTGAAAAAAGACTCCTACCAAACTGAATCAACAATATCAAAGAACTCATATGTATATCTAATACATTTTTTTATTTCCTCTAGGAAATCAGAATAGTGTATATCTTTATTCTGCCTCTGTGCATTATGAACTTTAGTAATTGATTGTAATAACAATATATTTGATGCAAATATTAGATGATCTGGAATGAACTTAAAAAATTCCAAACCTAATGACGGTGCCCATTCTATAGTAGTTGAATACTTCTTGCCCCATATTAGTGTTTTCCCATCAATTTTTTTGATAAGAAATTGATGTTGGAAGCTAATGTCATTAATTTGTTCAATGCATTTCTCCTGAATACTCAATCCCAAAATAAACCTTTGCATGTCAACGGTTTCTTCCAACACATCAAAAGTAGGCTCTGGCATGTATGATTTCTTAATACATTAATTAGTGATGGAAATCTCCCAACTTCCCTCCTCCTCAATGTGACTGAAAAATGACTAAACATCTGATCAATATGGTCATGAGTGTGTCCTATAAGAAGGAAACCAACCTTTACCTTCAGAAATATTCTCAATTCCACAAGCATGTTTAGAAATCCAAAAACAATCTGATTTTTGTTTTCACAACAAGCGTTGTCCAATTGTAGATACAAAACTTTAGGAAGATTACCAGACCGATGAGAAAGCAGATCATGAATTATGGTTATTGTCATATTTGCATCATTATGAATATTTGGAGCGTTGAAGTATACCCTTGGCAACATTTTCCCATTGAAGACAATACAACTAACCAAGTAATACTGAATAAAAATTTTCTCCTGTAAAATTTTGGTTGTGCAAACAAAATGTCATAGAAGTGTTTTCTTCTGATCCATACGATCAATTATCAAACGCAAATATTTATATGGATTATGATAACACTTCTTCCGATGCTAGTACAACCTTTTCCTTTCACTTGTTTGTTGTCCGCAATGCTCTTGAAGTGCTTTGACAATGGATTCAATCTACACAACATAAAAGAAAGTCACTAAGGAAGGAATGTGTTTTCATAGTTGACAACTATACAATTTTAAAAGTTAAAGTTATAAATGTGTACCTCTTTCTAACCCTTCACATTTATCCCTTTTTTATTTAAGAGGAGTACATGTACTACAAATCCCCATCCTTATCTTCTTAGGAATATGGACATTGTTGAATTATTTCTTCCATATCTTCACCAAAATTTTGATAGGTAATAAATCAACCATGTCCCTCAGCACGTTCTACATATTCTTTGTATAAGTTGTAGGTTTATCGTAGTGAGAAATTATTTAGAATATGTATTGTCTCTCTATTTGGCATACACTCTCCATGCTTTGAAAATAAATCTTTCATCCATGACATTGTAGTATTTGATAATGGCCCAAACTGTCGTTTATGACGTACTTCTGAATAAAATGTGGGACCCTTTTCCAAATTTTCTTGGATTCTTGATAGATGAAAATTACCCATTCAATGAAACATTTTGAAATCCTTTCTACAGATAAATAAAGACCCAATATGATAATCATAACCTGAAAATGTAGATTGCATGCACCCTGCTAAATATGATTTTTTCATGCTTTTATTCATTGACAAATATCTCTTCCTTTTCTCTAAGGCAAACTTGAAATCCATATCTTTCAAGAAATATTTTTGACAACATTCACTTGAAATGAGAGCACTGGTTGAACTTCTTCTCGACAGATATTTTGCTCTACCCTTTTTATAACTAGAACATCTTGGATTGATATGAAAATGTTTGCTCCTACTCCTCGATACAATATTTCCTAGCAACATCTCCATCATTAGATCATCATTTGTATAAGCATTTTCATCATCATTGTGAGGAATGTTATCCTCACTATGATCATCTGTGCTTTTGAAATACTGACTTGGAGGATATTCGTCATCTTTCCCTTCTTCGGTGCTACCCTCATAGTCCTTAAAATTAGGGATAAATGGAAAATTTGACTCTATGTTTATTGGAAATTCTTCATCATGTGCATTGTCATTGCTACTCTCATAGTCCATAGGATTAGGACTATGCCAAAAATGTGACTATTTACTCACTTAAAATGCTTCATCATTCCCTTCATCATTGTTGCTCTCATAGTCCTTAGGATTAGGACTAAGTGTTGTTGGCATTATGATACATATGTTGTACTTGATGGCAACCCACTCATCTCAGATGATAAAAAAGTTCACGCACTTTCATGCAGAGAAAAGTTCCTTTCAAAGTTCACGCACTTTCATGCAGAGAAAAGTTCCTTTCAAAGTTCACGCACTTTCATGAAGAGAAAAGTTCCTTTCATGCAGAGAAAAGTTCACGCACTTTCATGCAGAGAAAAGTTCACACACTTTCATGCAGGGAAAAGTTCACGCACTTTCATGCAGAGAAAAGTTCCTTTCATGCAAAGAAAAGTTCACACACTTTCATGCAGAGAAAAGTTCACGCACTTTCATGGGAAATCTTATGGTTGGTTCATGGTA
>APFE030665533.1:0-19042 GCA_000404065.3 Pinus taeda
CCCCCCGCGTGGAGGGGTGTACAAAACTTCCTGGGGTATACATCCGGCTGAAACAAAGACCTCTGAACAATCATGCTCCACACACAACATGGTTTAGTTATGGCCATTAGTAACTCTGTCTCTGGATCTAGTACTTTAAAGTTTGACGATGTTGTCGGTGCAATCCTTAGCGAGAAAATGCGACAGAAAAGCTCTGGTGAGACATCAAGTAATGCTTTGACTGCAGAGACTAGGGGAAGAAAAATGGAAAGAGGAAAGAGCCCAGGATATCATAGTAAGTCAAGGAAAGGAAGATCCAAGTCTAGATCGGGGATAGTGTGCTAGATATGTGGGAAGAAAGGACACTTGAAGAAAGATTGTAAGTCTCGGAAGGGAAAAGAAGGAGATGTGCAACAAGAAAAAAATCAGGAAGCGAATGTGAAAGGTGATGTGTTGCAAGATGCTTTGATTCTTTCATTAGAAAATATTATTGATGCTTGGGTGGTAGTTTCAGGGGCTTCATTCCATGCCACACTTGATAGGAAACATTTTCATGATTATGTTCAAGGAGATTTTGGATACGTTTGATTGGGTGATGATAAACCCTATAAAATCATTGGAATGGGTACAATTTTCATAAAACAGCAGAATGGAAATAAATGGCTATTGAATAAGGTAAGTCATGTTTTAGATCTGAAGAAAAATCTGAGTTCAATAGGGAAATTGGGAGGTGAAGGTTGTGTGACTACTTTTATAAATTAAACCTAGAAGGTCACAAAAGGATCCCTAGTAATAGAAAAAGGAGAAAAGGTTGGTACATTGTATTTATGAAATGGTATTTCTAATTATGTTAATGCTTTAACCTCTACAAGAGAAGATATGACATTTTGGCATCATAGGCTTGGGAACATGAGTAAGAAGAGGATGCAAATTCTTCTCTCAAGAAATTTGTTTCCAGGTTTGAAGCATGTTGATTTAATGTTCTGTGAGAATTGTGTTTATGGAAAACATAAGAGAGTCAAAATCCTTAGAGTTGGGAAAGAAAAGAAGAGAAAAAAAATAGGACTTGTGCATACAGATGTACGGGGACCTACTCAGGTATCATCTCTCAGTGGCTCTCGTTATTATGTTACTTTTATTGATGATGCAACCAGAAAAACCTAGATTTATTGTATTCCAAATAAATCTGATGTATTTGATACTTTCAAGAAATGGAAAGATTTGGTTGAAAATGAGATAGGGAAAATGTTGAAGTGTCTCAAATCAGATAATGGAGGTGAATATTGAAACAAAAAGTTTGATAGGTTCTATTAAGAGAATGAAATTCACACAGAGAAGATAGTTCGAGGAACACCACAAGAAAATGGAATGTCAGAAAGGATGAATAGAACAATCATGGAGCGTGCAAGGTGCATGAGATTGCACGCAGTATTTTCTTTACAATTTTGGGAAGATGTTGTAGATACTATTGTTTATCTAATAAACAGAGGGCCTTCAAGTTCCATGGATGGTGGTATTTTAGAGGAGGCATGGATAGGTAAAAAGGTAAACTACTCATTTTTAAAGACTTTTGGTTGTGAAGCCTTTGTCCACATTAATAAAGAAAATAAAACTAAGCTTGAGGCAAAATCAAAGAAATGTACCTTTATTGGATATGGTGTTAATGATTTTGGTTATCGCTTTTATGATTATGAAAAACAAAAAATCATTAGGAGTAGAGATTTCATATTTAATGAAAAGGTTTTGTATAAGGATCAAATGAAGGAAAAGAAATAGGCAAAAGAAAACATAGAATGCATAGTTCTTGATGAGATCACAGAAAAGTGAAGGTCCTTGAAAATCATAATGATCAACAGCCAGAACAATAACAAAAACCACAACAGCAAAAAGCACCTCAAACACCTGAAAGTGGTGTTAGAAGATCTATCAGGATAAGTAGATGCCCTTGAACGATACTCTCCTTCATTATATTATGTATTGTTGACTGATTCTAGTGAACCAAAATGTTATGAAGAAGCAGTGCAGGTAGAAACCAAGAAGAAGTGGGATCAAGCCATGAAAGAAGAGATGGACTCCTTAGCACATAACCAGACTTGGGACTTAGTTAGGTTGCTTGCAGGTAAAAAAAATTGCAGAATAAATGGGTTTACAGGTTGAAGGAAGAAGATGGAGGTAGAAAAAGGTATAAAGCTAGACTTGTGGTGAAGTGGTTTGCACAAAAAAAGGGTATAGACTTTGATGAGATATTTTATCATGTTGTTAAAATGACTTCAATCAAAACTATTTTAAGTCTAGTAGCAGCTGAAGATTTTCATCTTGAGCAGTTAGATATAAAGACAACCTTTCTCCATGGGGATTCGGAGGAAGAGATATATATGCAGTAACCACAAGGATATGAGGTAAAAGGGAAGGAGAAACTAGTGTGTAGGTTGAAGAAGAGCTTGTATGGCTTAAAATAGGATCCAAGGCATTGGTATCTAAAATTTGACAGGTTTATGTCTGAATAGGGTTATACCAGATGTCACTCTGATCATTGTTTTTATCTCAAAAAGAAAAATGATGGCAGCTAGATTATATTGTTATTGTATGTAGATGACATGCTTGTTTTAGGTTTTAACATGTAGGAAATAAATGTGCTCAAAAGAAAATTGGTGAACTCATTTGCAATGAAGGATTTGGGTGTTGCAAAGCAAATCCTTGGTATGAGAATAACTAGAGACAGGAAGAATCGAAAATTAACATTGTCTCAGAGTGAGTACATAGAAAAGGTGTTGAAAAGATTTAATATGCAGAATGCAAAACTAGCTAGTATACCTTTGGCTAGCCATTTCAAACTAAGTAAGGAGGTGTGTCCCAAGAATTAGGAGGAAATGGTTTATATGTCTAAAGTTCCATATGCATCAACAGTTGGAAGCTTAATGTATGCAATGGTTTGCACAAGACCTGATATTGCACATGCAGTGGGAGTTGTAAGTAGGTACATGAAAAATCCAAGAAAATAACATTGGATGGCAGTGAAGTGGATTCTCAAGTATTTGAGAGGTACCCCAAATCAAACATTATGCTTTGGTGGTTCAAACATTGCTCTACAAGGATATGTTGATGCAGATATGGAGGGTGTTAGAGATAACAGGAGGAGCACAACAGGGTATGTGTTTACTCTAGGTGGAACAATTGTGAGTTGGGTTTCAAAACTACAAAGTGTTGTTGCACTCTCAATAATGGAAGAAGAGTATGTTTCTGCTACAGAGGCTAGTAAAGAAATGATTTGGTTACAAAGGTTTCTAGATGAATTGGGTAAGAAGAAGGAATTGGGTAGGTTTGGGCAGGTTATATAGTGATAGCCAGAGTGCCATACATCTTGGAAAGAAATATGCATTTCATTCCAAGACTAAACATATACAAATTAAGTACCATTTCATATGATTAGTTTTGGAAGATGGACAGTTGAAGCTAGAAAATATACACACTAGCCAGAATCCTGCAGATATGTTAACAAAAATTGTAACCAGGGAGAAACTGATATTCTTCTCAATTTCAATTGGTCTTCAAGTATGATGACGAAGATGAGAAACAACTAGGTCCAAATTGGAGTCATTGTTTAGCAAATGAAGCAGCAATGGAGTTGCTATAATCAGTCTCTAAGTGGGAGATTGTTGGGTGTGGAGCTTCATTATCTTCCTTGTTCAAAGGTATCGCCGCATTGGACCCCATTTCATAATGTGGCGGCAACGCTGAACATAAAATGTACACCACTAGGGGGGTCTAAGGGGGGATGATGACAATTATTTGGAGCCGCGCGCCGGCCCCCCCCCCCCCCCCCCCGCGGGGGATCGGGGGAAGCGCCCTCGAAGCTAAAAATAGATGTAAAATTGCCTTGTAAAATGTTGTAATTTCGTAGTCAATCTGGATCATTCATTAGGAGGAAATCTGATGGTAGAAGTTAGGTTTAATTTAGGGGGTTTTCCCTAGAAGGAAAACCCTCGCTATATATGAGGGAATTGTATTATGTCTATGTAGATCTGTATTCTGAGCAAGAAAGAGAAAGGAGATTGTGTGAGAGCGAAGAGTGAATTACAACAGATCTACTGTAGGTTGTATCTCTTCATTTTGCTGGATAATATAAAAGTAAGGACTGGCTGTTTCTCCATGGACATAGCCCAAATTTGGTTGAACCACATATATCTGTGTCTCTCTTACTTTATCTGTTTTCAGTGTTTATATTTCTGCAATATTTTTTATGTGTTCCATTGCTCTATAATATATAATTTTATAACATCAAAGAGTCTTGCTAAGGAAGATGGATTAGAAACATCACTTGTTGAAGCTGCCATCGCACTTGTAATGCATCAAAAAGCTTCAAAAAGCTTGAAAAAATTTCTCAACAAAGAAGCATCTCAGACCATCTTCACCTTACACGCATAAACTTGCACATAGTTAAATTCTCCTTCCACAAATACAAAACAAATAGCTAATTTTCTAGCTAACCTTGGAAAACCATCTTAGGTTTAAAATGGGCTAACAGTGCTCTGATACCAACTTGATCTGAAATGTTCGGAAAACTTGTTAATGCTATGCAAGCTCTCTCATTAGTATTAAAAATGTGTTTAGCATCGTCTCAAATTAACCATAATTGTGAAGGATTATGTGTCAAATGTTATGTGTCTTTTATGAGCAATTCATGAGGTTAATTAGTCGTTTAAAAACACATATGAAGCAAGTAAAATGTAGAGAATTAATACACAAAATAACTCATAACACAAAGATGATAAAGGAGTTCACCCCTCTTGGGCTACATCTCCTTGGACCTACTTCAATGGCCAGGCCCTCTTTGGATTAATGGTCAAATTCTTTGATTACATGCACCTACAGTGCTCCAATGGCTTTGCAACCTACTCCATTGGATCCACAAGACCCAAAAATCCCAAAAAATGACTCTTCAATCTTGAATTTGGACTCCAGCTGATCTAGGCTTGACCTCCTCTCCTGGTGGCCTTAGGCTTCCTTAAACTTCAATGTAGAAAAATAAAATATAGAAGTACCTTTCTACCTCTGCAACCTATTCCATTGTATTTAGAGCATTCAAATCATCTAGGAATGATTCTTTTTGAGCCAAAATTGGTCAAAAACTGCCAAAGTTATGGATTCTTCAGTTTTTCCTAGGAAATCTCCATTAAATCTGGAAAAAATCCAGTTAACTCAACCAAATTTGGAGTTAGCTTCAGCTTTGTTGGCTCTGCCAAAAATCCCATCAAAATAATCCAAAATTAATTAACTGATAAACATGGATTAATTAGCACTAATCCCGCTTAGCGCATTAATCTGTCGATTAGAATCATTATTGGTCATATGCTGGCGGTTAGTGTTACCTGGCGATTACCTAACCGCTAGTGGTTAACATAAAATGTTGACGGTTTAATGGTAGTGGTCATTTGTCAAGGTTAACAGTTAGCGGTTAATGCTAGTGGTTAACTCCAAATTTGCCATGGTTTAAGCTTTAAATACAATTTGTGACTGTTATATGTTAAGTCCAATGGCTTTGGTGTAATGGTGGCATGTCGTTCTTGTGTAGGTCACAGAGGTTTCACTCAATGAACCTCTGACATAGCTTGTGCATTCGTGACATACTAAAAAATACCCTTAATTCAACTACATATCAAAAAATACCTCTAAAATTAACATTAACCCCCTACCAATATGTACCCAATACACCTTCCCAATTTAAAAAACCCCTTGTTTCACTAGATATTGTAGGTATCCATTTTTTCATTAACATTTTATATACCCCTTTATATTTTTTCATTAAATTTAAGCTCCATTTTTTTTACTTGCCAATATAAAAACCCTTTATGCCCTATTATATGCTCAATATATTATGTCATTTTTTACTCAATATATATCCCTCGATATGAACCCACATGGTATGATATTGCTCTACCAGGGAAGCCCCCGTGGTGTGGGTGAGGTCGCGGGCTCAACTCTATTGGCATCCAAAAAAACTTTTGATTGATCGTTGAGAGGGCACGTGGCGGTTTCTAGGCTTGCCACATGTCACCCTCATTGGTCCACCTCAATGCCCCTTGACGAATACTACGCAGACACTTGAGGCAATGTGATTGGGCCACTTGTGGGAATATTCTAGGGAATATTCCTTGGAATATTCTTTTTTTTGACTGGGCTATACGGATGCCTAGTCAGCATCCCAATCACAAAATTTTGCATGTTTGACAAAAGCGATCAGCAGGCTCTAACTTTCTCATACGAACTTTGTTTTGAGTGAAACAAGTTGCATTGGGATCTTATCACCAAGATGAATGTTTCATTTGGGTTTTGACCAAATCAGAGCACTTCTATTTTTGAGAAAATTTTTGCCCCTAATCTAGATTCCAATCAAAATCATAGCATTCAAGATAGAAATATATTGGAAGTATGCCATGACCTAAAATTTCTCCTTTTAAGAAGCTATGCAAAACCCTTTGGAGTTCCTCTTTTGTGACCTCAACCATTAGAGAGGAGTTTCCTTCTTTAGAAAGGGAAAAGTCTAGCCATGTTTAAAACTTGCTAAATGGTGGCTCTATGCAGAAGAAAAAAGATTTCCTTAGAGGATTTGTATACTTCATTAGAGATATATTTGAAAGTGTTTGTAGTGGATCCGTCAAAATTTTTAATGTACCAAAAATTATTAATATATTTATGATGATTTGTAATCCTATGGAAATGTTTGGTGTTATGAACCCCCACTTGGAGCTAGATGGCTATTCTCTTAATCTACCATTCTTTCTCCTTATCAAGGAGAAATTTTCTTCTTTTTTCCTCTAGGCGATTTATAATTTCCTTTTCATCTAGTGAGGCATTCTCAAAGAGAGTTTTCTTATAAAATTATTTCAATTAGTCTCAATGTCTAGCAATGTTTTGTTATCATCTTCATTTTGTTTCTTTTTCCAACTTGAAAATAAAAGCTTTTGACCTTCTTAAATTTTGGTGGAATTGTATGGATGAGGATTCATGGGTAGAGGAGGAGAAGGTGATCTAGTTGGATTTTAGGAATTCAATAGGGGGCAGATATTCAAGCCAAGGTTGATTTAGTTTGAAGGGTATTGGTGGCCTAGGGGGAAAGGATATAAACTTAAAAGAATAGGATTATGGTTGGAGTCCCCACCCATAGGTGACCATTGTACAAGTCTAATGCCTATGTCAAGGAGGAATTTCAAAATGAGAAAATTATCCATTCTTTTTGCAAGCAATGTTGATTTTGTCCCATTAATTGTCTAAGTGGGAAGAAGCTTGGATGGAAGAATTTCAAAGAGGCAAAAATCATCTATCAAGTTGATAAAGAAATCCATGAGAGGATTCACCCTAGCAACAAGCTTCCATATCGCAACAAATCCCAAAGAGAAATTCAAATCTCCACCTAGAATTACCCTTTCAGAGTCCAAGAGGGGACTCCTAGAGAAAGATGATTAGAAAACTTGATGGTTATCAAAGGGACCATACACATTGAGGCAGAGGAAGGCCTTCTCCGAATCCCTGGAGTAAATCTCAATAGAGAGACTTGATTTTAAAGATGACTTAGAGGTTAATTAAACCCATCTTTTGTCCCAACTAAATGCAATTCCCTCTTATCTACTAGTCATGTCTAGAGTAAGATAATTTCACAGGGTAAGGATAAATTTTAGAGAAGAGATGGCCTTTTCCCCTTTCAAGTTGTTTGATAGCCAAGTTTTTTGCAAGGTTGGCTAGTCCCCTGCAACTCAACGAAAGAAGCTTCATTTGAGGGTAGACACAGGGCTATATTATTTAAGGGCTTGAATTATGAATTTATTATTACCTTATATGATTGTAAAATGAGTTTAGTTATAAAAAATGGATAGGGAATATTTTTTACCCTTTCTCTAGGATTTACAAGATACTTTAGGGGAAAAGCCCAAGCCTACTCCCAACATTAGGAGGAAGAAGTTTGAGGAGCTAGAGGAGAGGGAAAGAGGGGGATGGGATGAGAAGGGTAAATTATATCTTGGGAAGTGGATGGGAGGAAAAGGAATGGGTGTTGAAGCAAACTGTGAGAGGAGAGAAACACAGACAATAAGAATGAAAGGGGGGATATAGAGAGGATTATATAAGGGGGAGAATAGGGGATAGGAAATAGGTAGGGTGAGATTTGATAGTTCGATCACTGACACATCATTTACAAGAGAAGAAGATGAATACATAGAAGGAAGGGGGCTTAATAACAAACCATAATTATTAGTTAAAGGGATTTGTGAATCATATTGCATATCTTTGGAGGGTTAACCCTCCTTGGAACATTGGGAATTGAATTCTAGACCTGTACTAGCATTTAGAGGGGGTAATATGGGTTCTGAGATGGTCTCCGATGGATCTAAAGCCTTGTTAAGATGTTTCAAGCATGGAGGCCTTGATTGAGAAAACTCATCCTCACCATCCTTTAGAGGTGAGGGATGGGGAAACCACATACAATAAATATTTTTTGATCAATCTCTTGCATAGTTTCCCTATGGGGAAGTTCTTTCTTAGATGGTACTATGTGACATATTCTCCACTTATAAGGAACCCCCCTAGAGTCTAAAATCTGCTAGTGCTTTAGAGACAGTGAGTTGAGGCCAATAACCCTTTAATGAAGTTTAGACCAACCAATATACAAGGCATACCTATGTATCCTTTTTATTGGAAGGAGTAGTTTGCTTCATAGAAAAAAATCAAGGTGCTCCCAATTTACTTGAAGAATTCTTCTAACCAAAAAATTAGAGGAAGTACTAGGAATTGGACCTAAATGAGCATGAACTTTTGCTTCTCAAATTAGGCATCAAAATTTATTGTCTAGGGTTTTAGATGTAAAGCTTAAGATCCTCGTAACCACCTACCATTCAACAATATTTGGGCATCCTATTTCAAGTTTGTGAAGTAATCCATCCATCCTTTAGCCAATATCAGACTTTTTGGGCATAAGCAAGAGAAATCCAAAAATTATTCTCTATCCACTTTGGGTGAATTATTATTGACACTCTTTTGTTAGCAAATTGACATACTAATACTGCCTTCTCCATTCTATCAATCTTATTCAATTTCATGTCCTTACCAAGTACTAATGAAGTCTCTTCAACCTTTATTTTCACGCATTTCCTATTTTGTCTGAGTGGGTCATCGACAGGTGGAGGTGAGAGAAAAATGGAATGATTATTTTGACCGCCAGTGTTAAGCATATCCTAGGTAAGCAGGTTACATAGGAAACTAAAAGTCTAGTTGTTTGCTGACAAAGGAAATAGTGATGGAAACATCTAGAGGAGAGCAGGGGGAAGATGGATCAATAAGTTTTTAGGACGAAACATGAAATGGAGGAGGGCACACATGTCCAAACTTAGGGAGAGCATCACACTGAGTAGTATGCCAGTGATCATTTTCAGAGGGATGGTATTCAAGGACTATACCTCCCACCCAACCTTCTGAACTTCACATGTCGTTCTTGCCATAAATGTCAAATTTGGTAGGCTTGTTTTTTGGTTTCATGTGTCGAGATCTTCTGGTGATGGTTAAGTCGAGAGTGGGGTTTTTCATATGTTGAGGCCATCGAGAGGATCCTCAAAATATCAATCTTGTTCTCCACCATATTGAAATGTGCGAGGAAGCAGACAATGAACAGGGCTACGGGTTTCCATAGGAACAAGGCATTTTGGCCCTATAGAAACCATGATTCACGTCATCTCTAAGAGTTCAATTCAAACGCTCACCATCTCTGCCTCAGGTCCACTTGCATGTTCAATATTATTTGTTATTGTATTTTATTTTCTACTTTTAACTTCTCTAAATATTATTCATGCTCCATGATTTTTCATAGGAAAGTACTCATAAATCCTCCTAAGATACTATTTATTTTAAGTATTATTTTGTCTTTTTTTTTTTTTCAATTATTTATAAATAAATACAAATTAATATAAAATATCTTATGAAGATAAAATCTGAAAAAATTTATTTATATAGACATTGAAATGATTATTTTATTATTAGTATTTTTAAAATATTTTTTTTTCTCGGTAAAGACTACTCTATTATATTATGTACAGTAAAATATTTACAAACAAGAGATCATGAAGGGAGAGAAAGACTAGACTAGACTGATAAGCCCACGCAGGGGCACAAAATCTTGATAGTAGTGCTCACGCAGGGGTGCTTAAGAGGATCAGGACTGCCCACGCAGGGGCACAAAATCTAAACAGGACTGCCCTCGCAGGGGCCCAAAGACTTACCATCGTTGCCCACGCAGGGGCTTCAAAAGACTCTCTTAAATTCGCCTGACAGGAAATGCAAGAACCAACAAAAGAAAGCAGGGGCTTTGAATATAAACCTGTATAAGTACGAGCAGAACCGTGGACCATGAGAGAACCTGAGCTAAGCTGGGTGTTGGGGAAAGAAGCCAGCTGAGTGCTACTCCGGGGGCTTTTCCTCGACTACCCTACACCAGCCATATTTCTCTCGCATCGCTTCCCATTCGTCCTCGTCGTCTGCCTGTGAAGACGATGCTTTTTGGTTTTGAGGGCTGCAGGGGGCCTGCTCGGATACATCCTCCGGATTGTTCCCCCCCTCCACAGAGCAACCACCTGGGGCTTTCTCCTTTTCCCCTGAATCTTTGTCATCTTCCGGGGGCTCCTCGATGAACAAAACCGAGACGTGTGCGTTGATGCGTGGTTTGTCCATCGAGCAGCCAAATGAGAAGATGGCTGAGCCAAATGCAGGTGTGGGCCTTGGTTCCTGATTAGAGCTTCCCGCTTCCATGAATTGGTTGACTTGGATGGGGATGGCCTGGATCCCTTCGTGACATCGACACTTGCAGCAAGGAAGACGCATCCTCGTTGATGGGGGACGAGACGGCCTTCCGCGCGCTGGTCCTCGTCTTCTAACCATCATTGCAGGTGCAGCAAATTGTTTCCGGAGTACAGGCTCAAGGCCGAGGCACTGTAGGAGACCTGCCTCAGTTGACAGCGAGCGCCGCACCTTCGAACATGAATTCCCCACCAGAACAGAGCGCAAATACTCCGCCAAGACAGAGTGCAGATGCCTCCCTTCTAGAGCCGCGTCCTGTGGAGAGAATCGGCTCCCAACGTAATATCCCCTGTGTCGTGGAACAACATACCATTTAACAGCAGCGTCCCTCCCCTGGGTACAATCCTCCATAACTGCGAGTAGCAGGCTATCCCGTTCGCCCGATGTAGCATTGAATGCAAACGCATGCGCCCTCTATGTCGACCGTCCATGGCGGCGGGCTGATAAGAAAGCAAGCTTCAGGCACGCGGAGGCACATGGCTGTCATGTGGCCTTGCCATGACACCCGTCCCATCATAAGGCATTGTCTTGACACTCGCATCCGGGGAGTATTTTTAAAATATTACATGTTTTCTTTATATTAATATAATATATTAAATAAATAATATAATATTATAATCTAAATTAATTATATTCATAGGCGTGTTTATTTTGTAGTAGGGTTTTCTAGAATTTTAATTTAATTATCAATAACTATTATCTGGATGATAGTGATTTAATCTTTATGAAATATTTTAGAATATCCATGGAAGTAGTCATAGATCAAAGGTTGAGATTTAGATCAAAAGCAGTTATATCATTTCTACCCTTTCTATTAAATTGATTAATTTGAAAAAAATTGATTCGAACCCGAGTTATGATTTTTTAGACATGTCCTATTAGTAAACCATGATATTTACTCATGATATATATTTTTTTGTGAATTAAGATTGGATTACCTCGAAATGTCAATATATATCATCAAAAATATTTCAGTTCATGCAATGATAAGCCTTAATCTTCCTTTAGGGAAACTAGATTTGTTAACCATTAGTTGGAGTTCAAGCACTTCAAAATAAAACATATGATACTTAAAAATCACTCAAAACTACCATACATTGGAGTACATAAAGAAATTAAATACGTGTCAGAAAACATAACATGAGATCAAGGGTTTAAAGAAGTAAGTGGAGTTGGGTCTTGAGTGCTTGTACTAGTTGGAGCATGAGGTTTTAGGTCACACTGAAGGTGAATTTCAAGGTAAGCTAACCAGGTATCCAAACTAGCAAGACATGAGCACTAATATCATCACTCCCACTTGATTTCCTTCAAAGAGAAAACTGTATCATTTCGATCCTCATGCTTCTCCTTTAATACCCTACCCACAAGAGTTTTTATCTATCAATGGAGGGTGATGGAGTTCAAGTACTTGCTCTATTTTCCCATGGTATGGCTACGGTCAAGAACCTAATTAGAAACCTCCTCTTGGATTTCTTAATTTGCATAAACTTGTTGATTTTTGGTGGTGAGGGATTCAAGTTGATGGATTTTTTCTCGAATTTTAAGAGGAGTGGTAGAATAAAAGATGGTTGTAGCTTCTTGGGTGTGGGATTGGACTCACAACCTTCCTTGAAGGCCTATGCTCCCTGCCCCCCTATGGCTCTGCATTTTCTATCACAACATTTTGTACCAAAAGATAAATATCTAAGCAAGATAACTTGCCCATAACAACTTTGAACTCAGAGTGATAAGGATAAGGAAGCTAAGAGCAAGCAAAAACCAAGATGTTTTGGGAATCTAGAATGGACAAGGCCAACAGACAAAGGAGGACAAATTAAAAGGAATGGAAATGAAAAAATCTTCGTAAGGGCTAATGCTTGTGAGAAGACACCATCATTCAATCCATGACCCGACCCTGTTGAATTCGACACAAAGAAAATGAGCATCCAACGACAAGAAACAAAAATAGAGAATGGAATTTCTAAACCAAACGAGTAGAACAATACCATAAGTTTTCCAACCCATTGAACTTGGGTTGGTGAGGCCGTGCACACTGAAGAAAAACTAATGCCACAAACTCCTACAACATCTAGCTCCAATGTAGCTTCAAAGTCCCAGGAATTGTCACTCTAACATGGAAAGAGCTTATCTCTTGCCCGTTACTCAGCTTCCATAGCCTATTTCGAGGATTGACGAACCCAAAATCCACTATGTCTTGCATGTAGGTGCGGGTTAATTCAATTCCATCACAAAACACCAAGGACCAAGCCTAGTAAAGAGCCCATTGATAATGTCACAACTCTATGAGTTTTCCAGCCACATGTGAAACTTCCTTTATGAGATGCCCAAGGGAATTGTCTCACTTGTGATGGGGGAGAAGCTTGGACATACCAGAAATACTAGAGAGCAAGGTCTCCCCACGCAGAATAGTTAACTGAAGTAAAGTTTGACATGGGAATGAAGATAGTGTATGCGATTTGCATGTGTGTTGCATGGGGAGGGTTGAGCACGCTAGCCCCCTTTTAAATGTTGATGGAGGTAGTAGTTTCCTTCCCCTATCTCCAAAGTCCTATCAACCAAAACCCCAATTGAGGAACCCATAATATTATAACAAAGCTCATTTATAAATTAAAAATTTCCATGATTAAAAATCTTCTTACATATAATTTATAACATATATGTTTAATTCATATATTTCTTTTAATTATAAATAATAAGAATAATTATCTAAATAAAAATTATAATTCATTTTATTTTTATATATTTTTGAAATTTTAATAATATATAATAAAAATTTAATATCTAGGAATTTAAACTTCCGTGATCCATAGCATTTGATTATAAACTTTTTTGGTGAAATCGCATAATGATCATTTGTCACGTGTTTCGAACCAACTAGTGTGGTTCATCGTCAGGACAAGTTGAAGATACAGATCTAGTTTAGCGTGTTATATAGTCTAAGTAGAGACTCTAATGGCTAGAAAGACTAACGGCTATTTTTCAACCTAAGGACCCTAGTCAAACTTCCTTTAACTAAATTATTATTAATAATCTTTATAATTATTATTATATCTAACGAGTCAAGTAAATTAGTTAAAAATAAACAGAACCGTGGTCAGATATTAAATTTATCTATTTAAATATTTAAAATTATTATATATATATATATTATATACTAGTAATAATTAATATTTTTTTTTATTATTATAAATCATTGGTTAGATAATAAATTTATCTATTTTATTATTTAAATCATTAATAAATATATATAATTAATATTTTTCAATTCCTAATATAATAATATATTTAATGTTAAGTTATTAAATCCATTATATAAATCTCTAGAAAGAATATATTTACTAAAAAATAGATTGGATCAATGGTTAGTTAACAAACTAAACCATTTAATTATTTAATATTTAAAATATTATATATACCTATATATAAATATATAAATCTATATATATAAATATAAAAATATATCCATCTAAATATATAAGTATATAAGTATTAATATTTTTCAATACTTAACATTCTCATAATATATTATTTATATCGTATAAATAAATAAATAATAATATATATATATATATATATATATTATATACTTTATATATATATATATATATATTCAAATGTATACATATATAAATATATCATCTAATTAGTATTTTTCAAAACCTCATTCCAATAATATTTATATTATTTAATGTTTGGATAAATTAATATATATAATAAAACAATTTTTCATCTTACTTTATTTATTAAGGCTAGTTTAAATTAACTTAAAATTTTATTTATTTATTTTTTTAATTAAATGAATAAATGGAAAATTAATATTGAATAGTTACGAGAATGTATATTATATATTAATTGTAAATATATCTTTAAACATAGCATTAGGCTGTTAAAAATCTGAGGCTAATTGAAAGCTAAATTAAATACCATCCATACTAAGGTTAGTACAATTACTTTAAAATATATTATGTTAAAAATTCCCATTAAAAAATCTTCGAATAAATAGGGAAATAGATGGGATTAAATCAAACCATAGGGACAAAAATTAAAAGGAGAACAAATCAAAACAAGAATAGATTGAGAAAAGGATACAACAAACCCAAAGGAAAACAACACTTAAGGAGAGGAAACAAGAAACCTAGAGATCTTACCAAGAAGGGACTGCGGAGGCTAGGAAGACAGGGCTGGGACCCAATAGCTGCTGATCTTCCAGCCATCATCCCTATTAAGATTATTCGGCCTTTTTTCAATCTCCAGGGCCTCCCTAAACTTGCGATGGTGAACCTGAGCAACTCTAGCAATGACTTGAGCCTCTTCGACACATACATGATGCATCGTCTTCTCGGCATGTTCCGCAAGGGCTAAGGATTTGGTCCTCCCATGCCTTAAGTCCGCTGAATGCTCGCTAATATTTTGATTGATAGAGCGACCTGTTTCACCAATATACGGAATCCTGCAAGAACAAGGGATGACATAGACGCCCTTCATGTCTTTAGGGTCAATAGGATCTTTTACAGATCTAAGGGAGCTACAGATAGTATTAAGAGGTCTAAAGGTTGCGAGCACATCAAACTTTCTCAGAATCCTCGCAATCCTATCCATGGTCCCCTGGATATAAGGAAGGTTAACTCCCATGACACGATCCTTAGGATCCCTACGGATTGACGGCTCCTTCTTAGCCTTGAGGAAGGCCTTTTGACCCAGGTGTCTATCGTAACCATTTTTCACAAAGACATCTAGGAGATGAGCTTTCTCCTTTTCGAAGCTCTCTTCATCAGAGATTCTAACAGCACGGGTGGCAAGAGTGCTTAGAACACCAATCTTTTGAGTTGGGAAATGATGGGAAGAAGCATGCAAGTATTGCTCAGTATGCGTCTTCTTCCTAAACACTTGATGAGAGAAAGAACCATCCGCTTTCTTAGAAATGAGAACATCCAAGAACAGAAGACAACCATTGTCTTCTTTTTCCATCGTGAATTTTATGGCGGCAGACTGGTTATTAAGATGATTGAAGAAATGATCCAGCTCATCAGGACCATGAGACCAGACAACACCAATGTCATCAACGAATCTTTTCCAAAGCTTTGGAAGGAGACGATAAGAGGCCAAAGCTTTAGACTCAAAATCCTCCATAAAGAGATTGGCGACAACCAGGGACAAGGGGGAGCCCATGGCAACCCCACAAGTCTGCTCATAGAATTCTCCTTCGAAGCTGAAAAAGGTGGAGGTAAGGCACAGCTCAACCAATTTCGCCGTATCATGGTTGGTGAGCTTGTAAATCACCTTCATGGCCTCACTGATAGGAATACAGGTGTAAAGAGAGACCACGTCGAAACTTACTAGAATGTCCTCGGGCTCCAGCTTAACCCTTTTTAGATCATCAATAAAGGAAGTCGATTCTTTGATGAAGGACTCAGTATGACCAACCAAGGGCCTCAATTTAGCGGCAAGGAACTTGGCTAGGAGGTAAGTCGGACCACCTATGGTGTTGACAATGGGTCTCAAGGGGACCCCTTCCTTATGGACCTTCGGAAGGCCATAAATCCTAGGAGCAATGGGGTTTCCCTCAATAAGCTTCTGGGATAGAGGAATAGTGGAATTGCAAGATTTTATTACAAGAGCGACTGCTCTGGATACCTTCTTAAGGGGATTCTTCGAAAGCTTCTTGTAACTTCCACTAATACATAGATGATCGAGCATCTTATTTCTGTAATCACTCCTATCCATAATGACGGCAGCCCCACCTTTATCAGCTTTCAAGACCACGATTTCCCGATTCCTGTTCAAGGCCTTCAAAGCCTCAAACTCAGTCTTACTAATATTGCTACAGGGGGGCTTAGCCCTCCTTAGGGCCACGGCACAATCTTGCCTAATTGTGTCTTTAATCCTATCTGGAAGGTTCTTAATGCCAAATTCGACATCACAAATGATGTCATCAACAGGGATTTTCCTGGGAGCTAAGGCAAAGTTAAGACCCTTCCCTAAGAGACTGAAAACCGCAGGAGGAAAGGAGAAACTAGACAGATTTAAAACCTTATTTCCTTGACCCGAAACCTTCTCAGAACTGCCCTTCATTCTAATACTACCAATATGGTTACTATTTCCATACTCAGCTTCATTATTCCAACCCTCTATATTATTCTTACAATTATCAGATTTACAACTATTATTATTAGTAACCCAACATCAATCATTTTTATTACCTTTATCATAATAGTTCCTTAGGCAATCTTCATTAATATTATTAACAAGCCTATCTTCAATAATACCCTTACCCTTACCTTTATCTATATTATTATAACCCTCTTTATTTTTACCATCAAAATAGTTAATAAAATAATCCTTATTAATATTATTAACCCCACTATTTATGTTAATATTATCACCCCCACTATTCATGTTAAAAACAATACTATCATCCATAATACCATCACCCTTACCTTTAGTGTTATAACCCTCCATATTATTGTTATTAAAATAGTTAATAAGGTGATTCGAATTAATATTATTAACCCCACTATCTATGTTACTGATATCACCCCCACTATTCATGTTAAAACCAATACTAACATCCATAATACTATCGCCCTTACATTTATTGTTATAACCCTTCATATTATCGTTATTAATGCCCTTACCTTTATTGTTATAACCATCCATATTCTCGTTATTAAAATAGTTAATACTGTAGTTCGAATTAATATTATTACCACCACTAACTCCGTTAATATAATCGCCCCCACCATTCACGTTAAAGATACAAGATCGAACAGAATTCCATCCACCAGCATTGTCAATTAACTTACTAACACAGTCACCTACCACGGCGCTCTCCATGGGTAACCGACTTCCATCCTCCGCAACCTGCTCCTGGGAACCCACCAACTGAGTAAACCACGCCTTCGGCTTATAGCAAACGTCCAAATTAGAGCCTACGAGGGCCGAACAGTCCGGAGATTTCACACCCGCGTGTAACTGAACCGTATCACCACCGTTCTGTCTATTCCTACCGGATGCATCACCAACAATCACCGCGGAAACACTGGCCTGAGCATTCTGAAGCTCGACCAGAGATTGCTCGTCCGAATCTGCTGACATTCCATCCGATTCTTCAAACATACAGGCCGAGTTCTTCTAATTTGCCGCGCTCAAAATTTGGGAAGGCTTGAACTGACCTATTGAAAACCCACGGGACTATCCAACCATGATCAAATCCGTCGCGTTCTGTCCATAGTCATCACCACCTTGCGTAGGTCAACACCCATCAACACGCAGATTCGCCAAAGCATTGTCCACAACAGAAATGCCCTTCAATCGATCGGAGCCGGCGGCGGGTGGATCGAGACAACCCGCATATGAGCTACTCATAACCCAAGACCTCAGGGAGGAGACCTGATTAACAGAGATCCGACTCCCTGCACCCATATCAGAAGAACGTCCTGAGTCCAGATCAGAGCAGCCAACGAGTTTTTTAAACTTGGCAGACTGCCTCATCTTCAGCAATTCTTCCAATCTCATGGACTTCAATGCCGAACATGCATCAATTCTGGACCAGAAAGAAGCCGGGAAATTATTTGACAGCTCCAGATGAGCAGCCAAAAGAAGCCTAGACAGATGATCCAAAGCTTTCCTTACCCTGCAAATCTCCGATCTAACCAACCCTAAGCTAGCCTTGAGAAAAACACACTGATTCCTAGGCACATTGAGGCTATGCTTAATCCTGGCAAAACTAGGAATAACCGAAAAGTCTCTGCATCGCTTAAGAAATACTAGATTAGACTTCAACTTTGTGACCTGCATGCGTGTCCACTCGAAACGATGAACCTTTTTAGCAGCGGCCTCTCCGTGCAGGGAAATTATCAAGGAATTTAGACTTCTGTGATCCATAGCATTTGATTAGAAACTTTTTGGTGAAATCACATAATTGATCATTTGTCGACGCGTTTCGAACCAACTAGTGTGGTTCATCGTCAGGACAAGTTGAAGATACAGATCTAGTTTAGCGTGTTATATAGTCTAAGCAGAGACTCCAACGGCTAGAAAGACTAACGGCTATTTTCCAACCTAAGGACCCCAGTCAAACTTCCTTTAACTAAATTATTATTAATAATCTTTATAATTATTATTATATCTAACGAGTCAAGTAAATTAGTTAAAAATAAACAGAACCGTGGTCAGATATTAAATTTATCTATTTAAATATTTAAATTATTAATAAATAAATAAATAT
>APFE030665541.1:0-15425 GCA_000404065.3 Pinus taeda
ATAATAATTATAATTATTAATTTGGACATCAAATTATATAAAAAATAAAAAGTAAAATAAAAAGTGGCAATAAAATAAATAATTATAACTAATAATTAAATTAGCCTCTATACATGGATCTACTAAGTTCCAAGAGGGATCAAATCTTTTTCCTCTCTAAGATATCTTTGCACCGATCATATAAATTAGTCTTAGCCTTAATGGTTAGCTTGACATCGATTTAATTCTCTAGACACGAAATGATGCTTGTCACGGATTCAATTCGGAGGGATCAAATCTCTTTTCACTCTAAAATATGTTTACACCTAAAGGGACTTGAGGTCATATAAATTAGTCTTAGCCTTAAGGGTTAGCTTGCCACAGATTTAATTCTCTTGACACTAACTGATCACTTGTCATGGATACACAAAGTGATCCCTTAGGGTGGATCTTCTTAGGACTATATTCCATAGATGTGGTGCATTAGTGATATTCAGGTGAATATGCCTCGAACAATATTTTGTAGATGTAGCGAGGCAACAATCTACGGCGAGGAAGAGTCATATAGGAAAAAAAACGGAGTCATATAAATTAAATGGTCTGGTAATATGGATAAACATCTAATTATAAGAAACATTGAAACACTTACTCTAATTTTATCATGGATATTGTTAATTGTAAATAGATTGTATTACAATACTATGGCTCAATACCATGATTTATGAATACCACATGTCCAAAAAGCCTTAACCATCAAGTTTTTTATATTATTAAACTGTAAGGTGTTTCCCTCTGAGAAGAACTCCCCTTAGGGTGCATTCTATTTTGTGCCATGTCCATCCCATCATTCCAATTTCTTGGAACCTTCTTTGCCCACTCAATATTAGAGTCCTCGTGCCATCGATATCCAATTTTACATTGTCTTTTTTGAATCCTTTATAACAACACAACCATTTCAAAGAAGAAAAACCAAACTCCACCTCATTTCATTAAAAGAAGAGTGATAAGTGCTCTTTTTTGTACTTGGGAGATGAGTAATAAGTATGAATAAATGAGGAGTTTCTATGATTACTATATGATGATAAAACTCTTCTATTTCATATGGTTGTTGGTTTCTAGACCCATCTAATCAATCCTATTTGTTCTAGGTAATTTTGAGAGCTAATCTCATTTCCATCCCATCAAACTACCACACTAATTTTTCTTGTAAACATTGTGGAGCCCAAAACTTTCATTGATCAATTGAATTGATTTGAAGATTCAGAACTAGATGTGTTTTTCCCAAATGTATAAGCTAGCATTGTGACAACAAACATATGTGGCCATGAAATATTCTTTTAAGTGGGAAATAGGTAGATCTATCTCATCTTCCTTGTGTGCTTTTATAATTTTAGCATTTTGGAGTGTTGAATGATTCAGTTTGTGGAAGGAGGAGGTCCTAAAAGCATAATATGTCCTCTGAATGTCACATTGAAAGGATAAAGAGACTTGACCCTGCTACCTTTTCCATGATCAAATAGATTGGCCAACTTTCATCTAACCTAATGAAAACTTTCTGAGAATGCACACTATTAGAATGAAAAATCACATGAAAAAGGTGCTTTATAGAATTGATTCGAGTTGAAAATTTCTCCAAATTTCACCAGCATGTTAGGTTTCCCATAGAATTCTATTGTCAAAATGTGCAAGAGGAATAACATAATAGACACTTTATATTCTGTAGCCCATGTACAATCCCCTCTCCTTTAAGCATCTTAGCAGTGTTCTCTGTATAAAATTCACGTACCAACAACTTCATGTATTCACATTTATTAGTTATATTGGACTTTGCATGTGTGAGAAGTACAAGAAAACTAATGGAAAAGTTATTAAAATCCATACCTTTACGATGTTTTGACTTGATTTATGCTTATGCTAGTGTTTTTAAAGTGAAAAACTTTCTTTTCAAAAATATATGATATTGTAATAATAAGTGTATATAAACATAATTATATAAATAATGTAAGTAAATTAGAAAAGTGATTCATGATTCAAGGACATCACAATGAGAATCATTAAATCGTCATGGGTCATAGTTGTATTTATATTTAATGAAAGTCTTAGTTGATGAGACGAGTGAGTCAGTTTTGTTGGGGTTAAATTGAATGAATTCGGTTATATTAAGCTTCTTGAATTTGAAATCATCATGGGTCATAGTTGTATGGATTTTTAATGAAACTTTTAGTTGATGAGACCAGTAAGTCAATTTTTGTTGGGTTAAATTGAATGAATTCTATTATTAAGATTCTTGAATTTGATTATATGCACGCAAGTAACTTTATTACATTTGAATGTTTCTAATTGAATATCCATAATGATTGAATCACAGTGAAATTTTCTATCTCAACTGATCCATTATTATGTGAATGGAAGGAAACACTTGACTTTGTTTCGTATAAACCAATTCCATAATGATTGGCAAAAGTAGTAGACAAATTTGAATTAAGATGTTATTTCATATACGAAAATAAAATGTCGTAGAGAAATAGCATGGTGTAGATACTCACAAACTCTATGATATAATGGTTTTCTTCCACAAGAAAGAAAATAGACTTTTATAATATAATAATTATGATTTTTCCTTTTTATTGTCCTCCTTATAGATGATTGTTCCTACCACCCAAAAAGTAGCTCTGGGCAATCTGCAAACTTTAACTTGGAAGAGATTGCTAATATATATAATAGGATTAGTTATTACACCATAAGGAATTTCCCTCTGAAATGAACTCCACTAAAAGCCTTTATGTCCTAATTGTAGCCGTCAGATCTTTCGTTAGATGATTGAACAAAAATCAGCCATCTAATTTAGTAAAAAATGTTTTAAAACATTAAAAACCCTTAAGAAACATTATTGTATTAGTTATTAGTTAATATATTAGGTATTAGTTGTTAGGCTATAACTATAACCTATGGAACTATTTACCCTAACCATGTTATTGAACCCATCATGCGCATGGATATCCGTGTTTGATGCAAAGGAGGGCGGGAGTGTTGAGGAGGGCATAGGCGAAGTCGCTCTAGAGGAGGGTGGGGACCTGCAGAGAAGGGTTCATGCAGAGGATGGCGTAAAAATGATGATGAGGGCCACAGAGGAGGCTGCATGAGGGCCGCGTAGGGTGTTTTTCCCATAGCATCGTTTTGCCCTCTATAAAAATATGGTGCCCTCTAGTTATGGTGGTAGTTATGAAGTGTTATATATATTCGGGTCACTATGCTATGTAACCATACGTAATTTCCCATTGTTAAGGAGAATGTTGAAGATTACTCTGAGGTTATTCTATGCCAAGAATATTCAACACTACAAAAGCACCCCAACTAATATCAATTTTCTCACGTAAGCTATTGGGTTCCTATGAAAACTTGACTCTCATGGCAATACCACTGCGTGACCTCTTGCAGAATGGTTTATGAAATGTACGATTTCTTTCTAGGCGATTCAACTTTCAGGGACATTTTTGGACGTTTCTAGACTACTTCATCTTCAGTAACAGTCTTAATCTCCTTTCTGAGTTTTTGTTTAATTTCTATTTCATCCATGGACCTTTATCTGAGAATATCTTTTGAAGATCTCTTACACCGCTATTCACAATCATATCCTTGAGGGGCTACGGTTTAAATTTTTTTCCCTCTCTGTCATTTGTCATCTAAAGTTCTAGAAACTAATCTCGTTACGTTATTATTGAGTTGCATTAACACTCTATTACCTATCATAGTTACCTTTATAAAGCATGTTTGAAACTATAAATGTTTCTTTCCATCAATTATGAGATTAGATAGTAAATTCACGGGTTAATAAATGGTGCCTAAATGTTTCCAATATGTCTTCCTCATAAATAAAATAAATGAATGGCTTTATGCCATTCAAACCAGTTGATATGCCATTCAAACCAGTGCCATTCAAACCAGTGATAGAACTTGTCATTTAGCAGCAAGGATAAGTAACAAGACTGATTTAGTCAAATCTTTGTTCAATTTCTCAGTCAGTGAAAATGATCAAACCATCTTTGTTTCTTGCTGTAATGTTTGAAACTGTCCAGCATCCTTCCTTTTTGGTACTAAGAAATTCACACTTCTAGGTATTTGCTTCAACTCAAAGAGGAATTTAATCCTCAGCCTAATTTTGAAGGAGAATTTTTTTTCATCTGTTGAAGTATGGTTTACAAAATCTTTTGTTTCATATAACTTATTTGAAAAATATACTCTACTTTATCCATGGGTTAATTCCTCATGTAAAAATATAAATAGTGGTAAAATTCATAGGATAAATTAAATACTCTTTTCCTAGACATCTGGCAACAAGATTTTAGGAATAAAATCCTAACAGTAAACTAAAAATAAAATAAATTTTAAGTTGATACAAGGAATACGGAAATGATAGAAAATCCTCCACCATCAAATTGGAAATTGATTCTTTGACTGTTGATATCCTGCCTCCAAATTTGAATCTGTTATAAAAATACAAAGAACTGAAACTTTTTCAATAGCAACCAAGTTTGCAAACATTTGAATTATGAGTAATTTATCTGCTTTAAGATTGCCAATATATAAAGCCTTAAACTCTCCATAAAGTTGTACTCAAATTTTTTGATTTCTTCCCTAGATGATACCAAAGCAAAGCATGCTCTTTAGCTTCTATGGAAAAACCATCAGTAGTCTCAGTACATAGTTTCATAACAGGCTTTGTTGTTTTCTTCCAGTAAAATTTTGTAGTGGTTTGTTGTTTTTCATTTAGTATCTTGGTTCATTTAGCAATTAAAGGTGTTCCTTTCTTACACTACTTCTGGCTATTGCATGTTCCTTTATTCTTTTAAGCGACATACTTCATTTTATCATCTCATCTAGCTTTCGCAAGAGCTTCCAACAAGAGTTACAAATGTACCTATGACAACATCACTGGCAGTCAATTCCCTCATATATGGTTCTGCATGTGCTTCAAGGAAAATAAGCTCCTTCATGTGAATAACTTGGTGATATCCTACCTGCAAATTTGACTCTGTTGTAAATATTCCTGAAAATCTATCGACCTCCCTTTAAACAGGGTCAACGATGCCACCTGTTATCTAATGGTCCTCTTATCCAATTTTGAAAGAGAAATTTTTGTCATCTGTTGAATTATGGTTTACAAAACCTTTTGTTTCATATAAGACACCATTGAAGGCATCTCTATTATCAAAATTTTTCTATTATGTTTTGAATCCATGACCAAATTGCGGAGGTAGCATCTTCTCATGCCTAAGAAACTACATAGATTGATGGAAGCCATCATTAGCTTACATACATAAACTTGTAGCTAACATACACACTATAAAATATTAAATATTGAATATTTCTCTGTAGACCTTGAACCCATAGTAGACATATAAGCAAAAACCTCAATAATATGTTGTCTAGATTAGCATCAAGATGATACCAAACCAAAGCATTCTCTTTAGCTTCTATGGAAAATCTATCAATAGTCTCAGTACATAATTTTATAACAGGCTTTGTTGTTTTCTTCCAGTAAATGTTTGTAGTGGGTTGTTGTTTTCCATTTAGTATCTTGGTTCATTTAGCAATTAAAGGCATTCCTTTCTTGCACTACTTTTGGCTATTACATATTCCTTTATTCTTTTGAGCGACATATTTCATTTTATCCTCTCATCTAGCTTTCACAAGAGTTGTCCTTTCTTTGTTTGTGAATATGTCAACTAAAGGCCTCGGTGACTAGGAAGCCCAATATAATATACTTTCTTTCTTAGAGAATGATATAACAAAAATTCTGCAAAATTTCCTTGCATTCTTCTCTTGTTTCTTAATGCACAAAGTCATTGTATTTATTCTTCATAAGCATAGCCAAGACTGAAATGAAGTTAGACCAAACCTTCTACATTATGTAGGAAACGAATATCTTTGGCCCCACTTCCCCCCTGAAATTGTATCTTTTCAAGTCGTGATTGTTACGAATACTACAAAAACTACCTGTTGATGGAGAGCCTCAAAACTTTGTTGCATATTTATACTACACTGAAGTGTTTTTTCAGGTGGGTTCATTATCTCTAAAATAAACAATGTAGCTGTAAAAATTCAAGGATCTAAAACTTTTTCAATAGCAACCAAGTTTGCAAACTTTTGAATTATGAGTAACTTCTCTGCTTGGAAGATTGCCACTATAAAATGGCTTACACTCTCCATAAATATATACTCAACATTCTTCATTTCTTCCCTATCTCATCGATACTACAAATTGGGCATTGTTGGATGATCTAGAGAACATAAAGAAAAGCCATTCGAACCACTATACCTTCATGGTTACAAATTTTATCTCCATTGGTTTCATTATCTCTAACATAAACAAATGCTAACTGATCCTAAGGATTAAAAACTTATAATTCATTGAACAAAAGGCAAGAAAATAAGTTTGTTGAAAGGTTGTGCTTTCTCAATATCAGTGTAGTATCTGGAACATCATTGTTGTACGAAAGGTTTTTAGAGCTTCAAGGTTGCAATATCTCACAGCTTCTTTATTCCATACAACAAAATGCTAATTGATCCCGAGGAATAAAAACTTCTAATTCATTGAACAAAAGGCAAGAAAATAAGTTTGTTGAAAGGTTGTGCTTTCTCAATATCAGTGTAGTATCTTGCACATCACTGTTGTAGCAAAGGTTTTTAGATATCCAAGGTTGCAAACCATCTACACAGTAATGATCCATTTGATATCTCACACCTTCTTTACTCCATACAACAAAATGCTATTACCATAGTTACCTTTATAAAGCCATGTTTGAAACTATAAATGTTTATTTCCATCAATTATGAGATTAGATAGAAAATTAGTTGGTTAATAAATGGTGCCTAAATGTTTCGAATATGTCTTCCTCAGAAATAAAATAAATGAATGGCTTTATGCCATTCAAACCAGTCTATATATCATTCAAACCAGTGATAGAACCACCACACACTATTTGATATTGAATCTGTCACAAATGATACCTCAACTAATCATGAAACCAATCCTCCAAACATCTTGGAAATAAATGAATGGGAATTACTTTCCCAATTACACCCTACAAATGAGCTTCTCATAAATGAAAGTGACATGCTTGGCCTTCGTGGCTTTGATGACAACCATAACTAGAATCATACCACTATCCGATTAGATCTATAAAATAATGCCATACAATTCATTGAGAATAGCCACTCCATCCAACGCATTCTTCAAACACATCAACGTATCCTAGGGACCCTTAGTACATTATCTTCAATGCAAAGAAAAGCTCTAAATATTATTTCTAATCATTTTGCTAAGAAGGATCGTTTAATCACTCTCAAAATGATAATACAAGGCACTACTCGTACAAGAAAATCCCTCCTTATCAATTGCAACAAAGATATGCTCATAACTCTTGCAAACCCAGAACCTTCACTGATCATGCTCCTCGCCCATACAGGCGTTGCTGCCTTCAACATACAAGCATCGACAATCCATTCCGCTCTACACCTTCCTATAAAGGATCTTATGCCCTTAGAAGGTAATGCTCTTGCAAAATTCTAAGAAGAACTCAGGCATATAAGGTACATACTAATCGATGAAATGAGATTCATTGGGCCAAAGCTTCTTAGGCATATTGATGAACATCTTCGAGAGACATTTCCACATCAAAGAAACACTCCTTTCGGCAGTTGTTCCATTATATTGGTTGGTGATCTCAGTTAGCTACCATCCATCAAAAGCATAGCTCTATATGCAAGGATGAGCCATGGAAGCACACTCTGGAACACCTTCAACACAATCATCACATTAGACACAATATTTCGTCAACAAGGTGACAACATTGCCCAGGTTACTTTTAGGAACATCCTCGAGAACATTAGATATGCAAATCCAACAATCGACGACTACAACATACTCATGTCACACACAGATTCCTTTTTATCAGGAGATGAAATACATTCCTTCCATGATTCCATGCATCTATTTCCAACAAATGATCAAACAATGGTCCATAATAAGCAAATGATCAAATCTATAAACACTCCAATCACAATATCCATTATTGAACATGACAACACATATTCCAAGATTTCCTCAGAAGTCAAGCAACTTGAGTGAATTGTATTACTATGCAATGGTGAAAACGTTATGTTAACTTCCAACCTTTGGGTTTCAGCCAGACTTGCTAATGGTTCCCCTAGAGAAATTGTAACCATCTTTTACAAAGAATCAACTGCACCACCACAAATTCCAATATTTGTTGTCGTAGACTTTCCCAAATACAACGAGCCTCCTTGGGATGAAAGAAGCCCCACTTGCTTGCCTATTCTAGCAATAAAAAGAAATGGGCGTACACAAATTCCACTGAAGATGGCTTGGGCTTTAACCATACATAAATCTAAAGGTATGACACTTCCAAAAGCAACAATTGACATTGGGAAAACGGAACGTCAAGGTCTCACGGTCACAACAATTTCAAGATTACCTTTTCTACAAGATCTCCAGATTAACCCCGCATTCAGTTTCGATCATCACAATAAAATGAAGGACAACAAAAACATTACTCGCAGAAAACACACAGAAGAAATTCTTTGTTCAATCCCACCTCCAGATAATTTGCTCCAATCCATACTTTGACATCACCAAAAGGTTCCCTCTATTTATTTAGCTCATTCTATTTCATAACATACCTTTCATATCTTTCAACAACTACCAAATTTAATCATTATTAATAATTATGCAAATATTAGAATGTCTTTATATTATCTATACATCTCATTCTAACATTTTCTTTCTTTTGCAACAGAACATATGGAATCAGAAATAGCACATCTATGTAACTATTGGGACGAAATTGAGGCATCAATACTTACACTACAACATATACAAAACAGATTTCTTTCAGTACAAAATCCAGCAGTACCATTATATTGCCTGCGTCCAACCATACAATTATTACGACAAATAAAAGCTTCCCTGAAACGCATAAACCACATTCATCAACGTGACAAAATCTAAAAAAGACGAGCAGAATGGCAAGCAAGAAATATGCGTCTCCAACTACACATAAATCTCCAATGGTGTTCAATATGCCATCATTCACCATGCATCTTTGACTAAAAATATATAAATCCCCATGGCAAAGGTAAATTCATTTCCATTCATTCCAAATTCATTTTAACACAACTCACCTGCAAAGTATTACTAATAAATTTCGACAATTGATTTACATATTACAAATTCTAACAAAATATACATTTTGCAAGTTCATTATGGCTTCTTCAAGTCTTCAATGCCTCCAACAATATTTGATGCAACTTCAAATACGGAATGACAAGCACAATGTTTTTTAGAATATTATATTGCTTCTCGAACCCGCTAATTGTATTTTCAAATTGAAACTTGAAAAATGATGTCTCGAGATCAAATACCATTTTGATAGTTTATGTCTTCACAACCAATTCATTATCAATGGGGTTTAACATATTTTGTTAACAAAATCAATTTATTTTAATGAATATTCAACTACGTAATTTTTATCGAGATACAAAGGCGTCTAAACAAGTTCAATGGATATTTATGACTACTTGTATTCCATTTTGTAGCCACTTTAACCCCCAAATATGGTTTTCAGCATAACTTCCTCAAATTAAAACTCAAAATCAAAAAGCTCATAAAAGCCCATTCACATTTCAAAATTCTTCCACACATTATGCCTTACTGCATTTCCTTTGCAACATTAAGTATGCTAGTATTTAATATTATTAATATTAAATTCAATCAAGCCAAGCTCTCAACATCGCGAATTATTGAATGGAATCATTGAATTGCATATTGAACCAAGTCAATGGGACCCACACACATCGAAGGCAAATCACCAGCTATATTTTGCGTGCTTTATTGAGGATTCGTGGTATTGTCGATCCCAACTATAGCACGATGTAGAGCTAAGATCGAAGGGAGTAGATCTCGGTAATCTGGAGCGGCCCTCAGAAAACAGCAGAGGCATGACAGAGAGGTTACTAGGAGGTTACCAGCATGAAGGCACTGCATAACCCTGTCGAGTACACGGTCACAGATCCAACAACAATGGGTGAAGGAGGGTATGAGAACTGCGTAACTGTGAGGATTGATTTGTCGTCGGGAGCTTTAGCGCCTCATAAAATGAAATTAGGTGATTAAGGTGATGGTTCATCCCTCTAGTTCCTCCAAGAATAATTTGATGACTTGGGTCGATTATGCATGGGCCAACGACTATGCCAATGATTTTTTTTTTAAATTAACTCTTCCCATTATATTATTGGGAGAAGACCTTCAAGGTCGCAGATGGGAAGTATTGGATATCAGTGAAGGACGTGCTTGTTTCTGCTACAAGTTTGCACCAGTGATAGATTTAGTTGATTGGGGGCATGGTATTCATAGCTCTAAGGCTCTAAGAGCCACTACGAGGACAATCATACCAAGGGCCGATATATCAACAGGAAAGGAAGCACTCTGTAGAAGGCCATGAGGCCATCATAATACACTAAGTAGAGGGAATCGCTGATGAAAGCAACGACGAACTGAGGATTCATGCTGTGACTAAAATACGTCATATGGAGAGTTGTCAAATAGGTCCAGTTTTGCAATATCATGTGGCCATTAGCACACGCATGTGATTTTAGACGGGTCGCAGTACAATAGTCAGCAGAGAAAAGTATTCAGGTATGACATATTTCCATTGGGCATTGTTGTGGATCCATTGGACACAGAGGATTAGCTTGGAATTGCAGGGTTGTAGGCTGGGAAGTCGTGAGCCGTCGGTACATCAATTAGGCACTCGTGATTATAGATAGAGATTCATTCAAATAGCTGCTTGGAAAATTCAAAGGTTTGGGGATTTTTCTAGGGGCACAATTTGGATATATAAGGGTTATATATATATATAAAACAATGTGGGGAAATACTTTATTCTTCTATGATGGGATCCGAAAATCAACCCTCATCGTTCTGTTCTTTTTGCTTTTACATGAGTCGTTATTTGTCAATTTCCTATTTATCCAAATTCTAGAGTAAATTTAAAAGAACAGAGTTTTTTTAAGTAAATAAAAACAAACATCCTAATACAAAAGAAAAATGAAACGGAAACTGATGCCGTGTCTTAATTGCTGACCACTAAGGAAATAAATAAATAAATAAATAAATAAAACAACTCAGGTATGATGACCTGTGAACCAGTTTAACTTGCAAGACAAACGCCTCCATTTGTTTACCTTTAGTTGGATGCTTATGCAAAATGTTTAGAGTATTATGATGGTCAATATCCAAGTGATGTAATAAAGATTCATTTTGAGACTCAAAACTCATGATACTACCATATAAAACCTATGGTACAAGAGTGTGAAATTATACTTTCACCAAAACCTAGACATGAAATCTCCTTAAAATGTTTAGAGTATTATAATTGTCAATATCCAAATCAGGTAATAAAGATTCATTTTAGAACTCAAAACTCATGTTACCACCATATAAAACCTATGGCACAAAAATGTAAAATGTCATATAATTGTTCCATATGAAATGGACACTCTAATAGATAATCACTCTTTTACACCTTTCACATAACTATACCCTTATATTCCTCTTTGGAGTGTCTCCTCCATTATCTGATTCTTGAACTTCTAAAAAAATAATTTTCCTTGCTTTTCTTTAAAATATTAGATCTATTGTTTATTGGCCATGAACGTGTGAAAATATATTATTATTATTATTAGCTATGTAATAACTCTGCCATTTCACACCATCGCTCTGTCTCTGCTTGGACTTGCTCGGCAATCTCCCTAATGGCAGCCTTCCAACTTTCCGAGCGGAACTTGTTCTCTTGACATTGGGCAACCAGAGAAAACCTAACTTGGGATTTATAATTTTAGGACAAAAAGCACAAAGAATAATACCATCGTTGTGATGCAATTTACATGCCTGTTTTGATCTTCCAGCTGCATCTGTTCTTCTCCAACTGCAATTTCCAGAGCTGCTGGGCACTACGCAATACAGACGCTTTTTCCCACCGCAATCCCTCCATTTCTGCCTGAGTGATATACACTGTTTGGAGGGATTGCCGTGAGAAAAGGGCGTCCCTATTGCGATCCAGACACCGGTGATGCGAAGTAAGATGCAGTGGCTGTAGGCTTATCTTCAGCGCGCTATGTTGTTGTCATTCGGTCTGCGCCTTTGAATAGAGACAACATCCGAAGTAGAGTATAATGAAACTTAATTCCAATTCCACTGCTCTGACGATGGTGTCCACTGCGAGAATAGTATTCATCCCCTTATTGGACACACCAAATCAAATCTACAATAAGAATCCCGTTATCGGCCCCTCTCATCCCCACTACAGATCTCAGGTTTTTATAAATCGAATGCTCCAGAACGGGATTAATAGCCAGAAGTATCCTTTAACTGCTCGGGCGTTGCTGCAATGAAATCGGGTAGTAGCTTCAAATTATAAGATATACGAATCCAAATTGATGGGAAATATGTCAATTCCATACAATTTTAATATGGAAATATGTCAATTGCAAGTAATAAGGAACCAATGTAGGAATAGAAATCTGTTGCGGTTGAAACTTGTACTTGAATATTTATATAAGTAGCGTCGAGTGCAATTTACTTATGTGTCACTTTCATACATAACCCATGGATTGATAATATAATGCCATGACTAACATATGATGGATTATATTTCCATATTCTCTTTTTATTACTCTAGCTTCGACATAGGGGCGGGACTTCACTATAATGTTTGGGATTTTCATGAATATTTTATGTTTCTATCGTTGGTACAATGATTAGTTTGGATATCTGATAGTATTTGTTTTCGACGTTTCTTAATTTTATAAATTAGTTGTGCAAATTCTTAATGTGGGGTTATTGTGTAGTTTGCTTTAATTCAGATTTACAATCTGCTAAATTAATTTGGCCTTTTCTATTTAAAGAGCTAATGTGCCTGAAATCCTTAACCTTATTAATCTTTTGGTACTATCCATAACATGCATATGCTTAAAATATTGCAATTGTAAATTTGTGAATCATGTAATAATGATTTATTTTGGGACTCAAACACCATGATTGCATTTTGCAAAATTGTATAATAGTGTGATATAATTTTTCATGTGAATTGGGTAATCTAATGACTAATATGCTCTTTTACATCTTTCACATATCTATACCCTTCCATATACCCTTCCCTACCTCCTTTGAGTATCTCTTCTACTATTTGATTCTTCAGCTTCTCTTGTAGTTGAAAAAACCAATTTACAAGTATACAAATATGTTAGTTACAGACCTCCATCCACCTCTCTCAAGCCCATAAGACTAGTAGCATGTCATCTTTAATCTCTCTATGCATCTCTATAGGGACTTCTTTAATTAGCTTAGTTCTAATATTGGTTTGAGTGGTTCATTATAGGAAATCATCACTTACATAGTTTTACTCATACCTTGAAATTTTCTACACTAAAACTTCTACAAAGCTTCTATCACAGCCAGGAAAAGTGAGAGGTCATCCCCTCTAATGAACTATACCCACCTATTTTACATGTTTTATTATTTTTCTTTAAATGTGTGTGTGTAGAGAGAGGGGGGTATTATCCCCTCTAACAAAACCAAGTCTATCTATTTGCATGATTTATTATTTATCTTTGAATATGTGGATCACTCATCGAAGACTATCACAACTCTCCACTATACAAAATAGTAAATAGTACCATGTGAGTTTTGTTCCTTCTTCTCTTTCCTTCCCAAACATTAGGGCTTTCAGCTCACTAATGAAATTACCAAGTAAGTAATCTTAGTTAGATGGTTTATTTTACTTTGTTAATTTGTTAATAAAACGTAATCTAAATCTTAATTTAATTGCCTAGATCACATTTAGTCATTGGTTATCATAAAAACTATATTATTGTCTTGATAAATTTATTATTTTTCACTAGGACAACCTAGTCTAAGTCCTAATTAAATCACCCAAATCACATATAGTTAGAGGTTCTCAATTAAAATATCTTAAGATCCTAATTAATAGAGATGCTTTAACTCTTATTTTGACCTTATTTTATCCTACCCTCAAGTGATTATGTACTTGGCTCCGAGAACAAATAATATTTTCACTATTCTCCTTCCTTCTTTTAGTCATGTCTAATTGGATGTGTTTGTCATCCATCCTTACTCTCAAACTACTTGTGATAGAAAAAATCTATACATTATGTACATTTTAGTTGTTCCACTCAGAAACTTTTGATAAATTTCCTTCTCATTACCTAGGACTCTATTTTCTTTTCCATTTTCAACTACTTCTCCCACCATTATGTAATTCTTCACTAAGAGCTAAAATCCTCCTCCATGTCTCACTCTAATCCAAATTACTCTTTAAGATACACTTCTTGAGTCTCCATATTTCCATGATAGACTTCTAGATTAACACCATTAACATGACTAGTTATGTGGCTTCTCATAGTGCCCTATCCCACCTTTGCCATTTTGATGATTGAAATTATTACATTTCTGTAGCTCATTCTCTATGAATTCCTAGTTATTTCATAGCTTCTCATGATGCGATCGTTTGCAGCACAACTTCTGTACCCTTTTCATCCGCGATCTTCTTCCTACATAACCGTCAAATAACATCATAGAAAATGGTAGGCCTCATTACTAAACTATTCAACGAAAAAAATAATAATATATGATGAGCTCATTATTCACTGTCATATAGCAGCAACCCGAAAAGCATCATATCGACTCAGCCATGGAGATTGACTTACCATTGATCTTGTTCCAAGTGGATTGAAGACCCATTTCGAGCAAAGTAAACATAAAACATGTGTCCACCTCATGTACAAAACGATATCAGGGTAAGACAAAATTCTGCAAGTAGTTTATCATGGTTTATTTCACAAGATCTCACATGAGTTGACATTTTACAAATATCCATCAACTCTTAGCCTTGATTTGATAACACTCCTTTCTCATTTTGTATGATGTTATTTAGTTGTATTATATGTATCTAGTATTATCTCATGTGATTTATTTGTATTATGTATCCAGATTCATTTCCTGAAGTGTTTAAACAATACTTAAATAGTTTGTCTCATGTTATTTAGTTGTATTATGTATCAATTGTACTATGTATCTAGATTCATTTTCTAAAGTGTTTAAACAATACTTAAACAATTTATCTCCTATGCAGAATGTCAAGTCTATAATATAAATCAAATGTTAAGATTTATCTCTAAAGTAGTTATGTTTTTTTAGCTATTTAATTAAATTAATTAATTAAAAAAAGGTTATATGAACAAATGTTATATGAAGCGATTTACTATTTTTTGTGCATGTGGTATTGATAAGCCATGGTATTAGCTCATAGTATTGTAGTAAAACATATTTACAAATGAAAAATCTC